>PVJH01003684.1:0-17585 GCA_004026705.1 Nesogale talazaci | reverse complement strand
GTTTCTTCTATTGGCCGTGATGGCGTATGACCGCTACGTGGCTGTGTGTGACCCCCTCCGGTACTCGGCCATCATGCACGGAGGGCTGTGCACTAGGCTGGCTGTGGCCTGCTGGATCAGTGGCTCCCTCAACTCTCTCGTGCATACTTCCATTACCTTTCAGCTTCCCACATGCACGAATAATATTATTGATCACATATCCTGTGAAACCCTCGCTATCGTCAGGCTGGCCTGTGTGGACACATCATCCAATGAGGTCGCAATCATGGTTTCCAGCATCGTCCTGCTGATGACGCCCTTCTTCCTGGTTCTCTTGTCCTACGTCCGGATCATCTCCACTATTCTGAAGATCCAGTCCACAGAGGGAAGAAAGAAGGCCTTCCACACATGTGCCTCTCATCTCACTGTGGTGGTCCTGTGCTACGGCATGACTATTTTCACTTACATCCGACCGGGTTCCAGCCCCTCTGTCCTCCAGGAAAAGCTGATCTCCGTCTTCTATGCCGTTTTGACACCCATGCTGAACCCCATGATCTACAGCCTGAGGAATAAGGAGGTGAAGGGGGCCTGGCAGAAATTCTCGGGACAGTTCTCTGGGCTAAGATCAAAACTGGCAACTTGATGAATCATGAGCATCACACAGAGACGGGGCTTTGTCTCTGTGTCCCCACCCAACTGGGACATGACAGGTAGAGACTGCATCACCGTGGCAACATGAAGGAGGTGATGTAGCACACACTGGTGATGCCAGGTAGGTGGCAACCAGGTTGGGTTGGGGCGTAGGATGTGGGGGATATTTTCAGGTCAAAGCAGCATGTTCTGTGAATGTAAGCACTTCTGCAGTAGACATCTCCTTATTTGGTCAAGTATTGAAGCTGTAAGGGAACAGACTTGTGCGAACTCAAACATGGCTCCACTCTAGTGTGTTGTTATCTCATTTTTTGCTTGCTAAAATCACTCCTGTGTAGTACTGGCAGGAAGGACCTTGAGGGTGTGGAACCCTGGGACTCTGTTGCATTTGTGGCCCAATGCTCTGACAGTTCCTGCCTCTTCTGAGGATCAGGGAGAGATGAATCTGCCCCGCCATAACTGAGGGCTGCACCTCAGTAAGTATCCCTTTAATAAAACTCCTCTATTACCATCACAGAGCTGCCAACTTCTTTGTTTTGTTTCTTGTGCAAATTTCAAGTGATGAGTCCAAGGCCCTGGGGATTGCTGAGCAGAGCTGGTGACTGATCAGCAGATATCCTCAGTGGATGAATCCAGGGGGTCAGGAACTTTGACCTAGGGAGGTTCGACTCATCCTCCAGGGGCCACTCCTGGGGCTCAGCAACCTCCTTGGGGTCCAATCTGACCTGTACGCACCTACTGGTGGAGTGTGTGAGTTCATGGGGATATCTGAATATGAGGAGCCCCTGAAAAGGCCAAGTGCACTAGGTAGTTGTGAGAAAGTATGAGTCTCTGTGAGTGTGGGAAACAGGTTTGGAAGGCAATGGCAACCATGGGACGGCCACTACTGTGAGGAGTGCTGACCCCCCAAACCCTCCCCCACCATGTCCAGCTAGACTTGAAGTTATACATCAGTGTCCTGCAGGAGGAAGAGATGGGTGGGGGTGGGGATCCCATGTAGAGCCATAACCGATGTTCTCAAGCAGTTTGCAGGAAGGGAGCTGGGGGAGGAAGCTGTTCAGGGAGCCAGCATCAGAGTAGACTCTCGTGCATCGGTGAGGAGGCCACAGGCAAAGTGGCCTTTGCCACCAGTCACTGTCACGGCCACCTCCTCCCACCTATAGGCTGGTACCCTGGCTGGGTCTATCAGCCCCTCTCTTGCCTGGACTAAGAGGGCAGTGTGAATGAGGGAAGCGGGAGGGAACATAAGTGCTGGATGGAGAGAGCTGGAAGTCACCTGCCTATGCTTGATGCCCCCCACACTTTGCTTTTTGCTTTCCATTTAGCTGTGGTGTGTCTACCCAAATCTAGTCTATTAAAGAGCTTAAACCCCACCATGACAAGATGACTGGCCAGAGAGTGAATTCTTAGCAGGAGAAATAAGATCAGGGCTCTCACAGGTGACTCCACACTCCAAGAGCAGCTACCCCCAGCTGGGAGCAGCTGATTTAGGCACAAGTAAGAGAGCTGGAGAGGAGGGGACATGGGCTGTGGGAAGAGATGGCAGACTGGAAGCTTTCTGAAAGACCCATGAGAAGACTGGAGACTTAGTGGCCTCCAGGGAAGACATTAAATGAGAGAAAAATGTGTGCAAACAATTGAAGCCAGAGTGGAAACTTTTGGATCCTCCTGCCTCATGCCCACCCCCCAAGGTATCCCCAGTGAGAAAGTGTCCTTCTTTTCCAGGTGCACCTCTCTAGTCCTCTCTAGTCCCATCAGGGATATGGGCAGAAGTAGGTCAAGGTCCTGCATGGAACTTGAGGCCCAAGGTAGAAATTATTAAAACATCCTTCAAAAATAAGCAACAGGGGAGGAGAGAATAAATAAATAAACAAACAAACAACAGTAGCTGATCTGGTTGACCAGAATACACTCTGAACTTTGGAACCCCTAAGAAACTGCAGATGGGCTATGGGGTAAGAGGTGGGCTCTAACAATGTCAGCAGTTCAAGACCACTGGCCACTCCTAAGGAAAAAGATGAGGCTGTCAGTTCCCATGAAGATTTTGTAGGATACCCTATATGGGATTACTATAAGACATAATCAACTCAATGATAGTGGGTTTGGTTTGGAAAAGCTTTCAAGATAACACTCTTCTTTTTCCTCTTCCTCTTCCTCCAGGTGACCCCACCCCTGGTAAATGACAGTAGGATGCCCACAACACCAAGGCTAGAAATCATGATCTGGGCACATACTCTACTGCTAGACCAAACCCCCAAACTCACTGCCCTTGAGTCGGCTGAGACTTACAGCCACTCCACAGGACAGAGGAGAACTGTCCCTGTGGATTTCCAAGGCTGTGATTCTTTATGGGCACAGAAAGCTTCACAGGCCTCCCATGGAGTGGCTGGTGGAGTCAAATTCCTGACCTTGTAGTTAGCAGCTGTATGCATGACCCACTATACCACCAGGATTAATTTGTTCTTTAACATTCCTCTAGTCCCACCTGTCCAAGGTCAGTTCATCTTTACCAACAGTGGACATTCTTGGAATTGGACAGAGTCTCTTTGTCTAGCCCCACTACCTGCCATAAGGTGACTGTTAGGGACCTGACTTCTTTCTTTACATACAACAGTCCACTGTTTTCCTTATATTCATGATGTCAGGTTGGTTGATGAAGATGATTCTCTGTGACAGGATTTTCTAGAGCCTCTCATCACCCACCTTCAGAAGAAAGAACAGGCCCTGAACCCTCAAAGGTGCCAAGTCTGGGAATGTCATTAACAGTCTTCGTGGTCATCTGGCTGAAAGGTACTAGCGAGCCTCGTCTCTTGGACGCCAACAGAAGTGCAAACCATTGTGGATCTTGTGAGGGACTGCACAGTCAGCATCCCCTTTGGGCCTCTCTCTTGCGATCCCTCTCCCGATTGGTTTAAAAGAATAAAAAGTTCCTCTCAGGCCTGGGGAAAAGGAGAGCAGCAGGCTTTGAGAAAGCAAAGGTGGCTTTGGCTAGGCCACGCAGCAAAATCAAGATGGAACTAAAGTGCCCTTTGCAATTGGGTCGCCACTCTGGAAGTCAGCAGAGCATCAGTACTATTCCACATACACATGGCTGTAGGTAACTTACAAACTTCTGCACCAAGCAAACCACCAACAGCAGTGGAGAATGGTGGGGGGTGGGGGAAGCTGTGGTCCTTCACATGTTTTTGCCCATGAATGGACAGGTCAACAGGCCATTTCCCAACCTGTCATCATCTATTGCACACAGACAATCATGATGGCCAAATGACACACAGACGAGCAGCATGTCAGTGCCCTGCCTGTCGCCTGCGACACAAGATGTGCTTGGTCCAGTAACATATCAGGATGACTCCTGGTGTAGACTGGTATGCCATTGAAGCAGCCTGTTCCCACAGTTAGGACAGAGAAGGGACAGCTGCCAACAGACACCTGATACACATGGCTGAAGCATGCCACGATGGTGGACAGTGGTACCCATGAGAGCCTCTGCAGATGGGACTTGCTCTTTGAAACTGCTCTAGCCAAAGCAACCACTGGGTCCAAGTTCAGGGCTGCACAGGTGATCCTAACCCCTGAGTCCTTGCCCTAAGCACTTTGTACAGCTATCTCTGTGGCAGCCCCTAGATCACCTGGGTTGGCCAACAGCGTAAGGAGCAGTGGAAGAGCATCAACAAGGTTTGGTGGGGGGAGGGAGGGGGTGTTGAGGAATCCTGCAACAGAACACCTGAACTTGCCTCAGACCTCAAAAGCTGGCCTGTTTCTCATCTAGCACCCCGCTGGGAAGCCAGAAAGTTGATGCGACACCACAGATCAGAACAGGGCTACTGAGAAGAGACCTGCTGCTGGATTCACCAGAAAAGCAGACACCCTGGGGCCCAATGTGGTGGGGAAAGAGCTGAGGAGGCAGGCAGAACAGCAACGACAGAGATGGGGTGAACCGTGTACAGCGTTGCACAGGTTCTCACACCAACGACCGTGGTATCTGCCTTGAGATCCTGAGTGTATACCCAAGGGGACACAACCAGTGATAAGCTGGCAGGCAGTTGCCAGGCAATACTTCTCCAGCAGAATGGGCTAAAGGGATGCAGGGGACTCTGGGGTGGATAAGCTCACCTTCTCTGGAGCTTTAGTGTCATCTATCACATCGGGTTAGAGCCTGGAGGACCCTCCAACCAGAACAGGAGACAAACAAAAACCCTGAAAGCTCATCTGCCCAAGCAATGCAGCACAGCACCCCAAGCACCTCCAGACCTTCCATGGGAGCTCTGTGCAGGTCACCTGGTTCCCTCAACACCTCAGGACCTGGCACAGGGAGGTACGTAGAACTGCTATGGGCACTTGATCTGGGTAAGCTGTTTCTCACTGCATGAGTGTATATGGTAATGCGCTCCCTCTGGAGCAGAGGACTAGAGCACCACCCTGATGCACAAGGGCCTTAGTGGTCACAAGTCACCTGTCATGGGAGTTGTCTATAACACGAGGAATGGGGCTGGGTCTCCTTTGCAGGACAGAAAGTGTCATCTTTCTCCTGCGAAGTGGCTGGTGGTTTCAAACTGTTGTCCTGGTGGTTAGCTGCCCAAGGTATTGGCCATTCCACCACCAGGGCTCCTTTGGGCACATCAGCATGTTTAAAAGTAAATTAATGGAGACTTTAGCCTTGTAGGGATGCTCCTACATGAAAAGTTTTCCTTTATATAGTTAACTCAGAAATATTTTTATCAAACAATAATAAATTTCTGGCGAAACAGTGCACAGAATGTTATAAACGGCCACCTGGGTGCCACCCCTCAGACAGTGTCCTCACACTGCCCTCACTACCCCAGCACTGCCCTTGCTTACAAGTAAGGCAATCATTGATCCGATTGTTTTTCAATGACGCCTTCTCCGCAGCTTTGACGTCTTCCTTCAGGACCATCATGTCTTAATCACAAGCTGCCTCTTGAAAGCAGTCACTGCCGACCAGCTCTCTCTACAGCCATGGCTCAGAGCAGGCCCTCCATTCTCCTCTGCGGCCTCTGGCATACTGGGATTTATCTCAGATGTGTTATGTCATCGGTGGTCACCCTCATGAAGTAGGGTTACATATATTCCTGTATTTCTGGTATATGAAACCCAGGATTGCTGAATGTATAGGGAGGTAGAATAAGGACTTCAGGGCGCCGTGGGGTACAGTGGTTGGGGGGGTGGTGTAACAGGGAGATGATGTCAAGGAGTCCAGGAAGAAAACAGTTGCTTTGAAACTGGTTGTGGTAGCAATTGTGCAATTCTGTTTCATGGGATTGAAATATGGAATGATATAATATATGTATTAACTTCCTATTAATAAATTATATATGTACATTTGCTCATAGCATCTTTTAATCCTGCAACTTGAGTCTTGAGCTTTTTTTTCTTCAATTCTTTCCATTTCAGCTATGCTGAGCATGTTCTTTCTTTGTGGTTTTCTCACTCCAGGTCTTTGCAGGTTTTATCATATTTGACTTCATCTTCTCTAACTGTCCTTTGAAATTGTTTTTTCAGTTCTATTCTTCATGATTGACTCCATTTGCCTTAGCTACTCTGCAATCAAGATCAAGTTTCAGAGTCTCTTCTGATGTCATCCTTATTCTTTTCTTTATTTCCTGTCTCTTTAATGACCTTTTGCTATCTTCAAATGCTGCTCTTCATGTCATCCCACATTGCATTGAGTCTTCTATCATTAGTGTTCAGAATCCAGGTATGATAGGCTCAAGGTTGCATTTTGGATCTAGTGGATTTATTTGGATTTTCTTCATCTTCAGCATCAGCTTATACGTGAGTACATATTCATGAGCTTACATATTCATGAACTGCTCCATCCTTGGGCCCTGGCCTGAGTTTGAGATTGAGCTTCTCCATCTTCTCTTTCCCCAGGAAAAGTCCATTTGATGTCTGTGTCTGTCAGCTAAAGAAGTCCACATGTATATTCACCTGCCCTCTCCTCTTTGTTGAAACAGTTTTATTGAGATGTACATCAAATAAACAATTTAATCATAGTAAGAGGTGCTGCTAATCACCCAAGATGAGTGTATGGTTTATATCTCCACAGAGAAACTTCAACCCAGTGTTCCAGGATAATGTGAATGCACCATGACAGCATGGAACGAGGAACCAGTGGAGGCCTCTGAGGGACTAGCTCCAATACAAACCACATGGACAACTGCCCAGCCCCCCAGGGAGTTTGCTCTGGAGGACAGCACTGAGGCTGCAGCTCATGGAGAGGGACATGTCTGACCAGAGCACACAACAGCAAACAAAGGCGGAGGAAGAGAAAGTGGAGTGCATCCTGGTCCACCAAACCTTGAGTACAATATCCCCACTCAGAACAGCCAATGCACAGAGAGGACCATGTGATCAGTCCCACTATGAAACATGGTGTCCCTCACTGACCCCAGGCCCTATGGGGACAACACTGGAGATGCAGGGTCCGGATTGCACCACATTGAAGCAAAATACTAAGGGCATGCAACAGGGGAGTGGAGGCAGCAGAGCATGAAGTTCCCAAGGGAGGGCCAAGGACATACTTTGGGGCCAGGGTGTGGCCCATTAGACTCAACCAGGGGACACTTCTGGAGGTCAATGAACAGACCTTAAAGTATTTATAGGTTTTTCTTTTGCTATTAATATTTCTGTTTTTAATTATTCATATTTTTCTGCGCATTGGTTTTGTTGTTGTCATTGTTTTGCTTTATTTTGTCACTTCAATTTGCTATGTCTTATTTATTTTTACATATTATTATCTCTAGATAAGATATGCTGGATGAACAGTCTGGAGGAGAAAACAATGGAACTGATAGCTTCGGGGGGACATAGGAGATGAGGAGGTGGGGGAAAGGAGGTGGTGTTAACCAACCCAGGGATAAGGGACAAACAAGTGAGCCAAAATCAGTGATGAGGTGAGTGTGAGAGGCCTGATAGGGATTGATGAAGAGTAATGTAAAACAGAGAAAAATTACTAAAACCCAAATGAAGGCTGAGCATGATAGTGGGACAAGAAGAAAGTAAAAGTAAATAGAGGAAAGAAATAGGGGACAAATGGCATTTATAGAGGTCTAAATGCAGGCATGTACATATGTGATATATTTATATAGGATGATGGGGAAATAGATCTACATGTATATACTTATAGTTAGTATGAAGGCAACAGGTAGACATTGGGCCTCCACTCAAGTACTTCCTCAATGCAGGAATACTATGTTATATTAAGTTGACATTCCATGATGCTCACCTTCCCTACACAATCGTTGAAGACAAATGTGTACATAAGCAAAAGGGATGAAGAAAGCTGATGGTGTCCTGCTATCAAAAGATAAATTGCCTGGGGTCTTAAAGTTTTGTAAGCAAACAAGTGACCATCTAGCTGAGAAGAAACAAAGTCCACCTGCAAGAAGCACACCAAGCTGTGTGACCATGAAGTATCAAAGGGGTCAGATATCAGGCATCAAAGAACTAAAATTTACATCATTATAAATAAGGAAGAATACAGATTGGGGACCCAAAACCCATCAGTAGGTGAAGTGACATCCCCTTACAAAAGGGGAGTCACAGGGTAGAGTGTAGCAGCAATGAAACATGCAATTTTCCTCTACATCTTAAATGTTTCCTCCCCCCACTATTATGATCCTAATTCTACCTTACTAATCCAGCTAGACCAGAGGATGTACACTGGTACAGGTAGGAACTGGAAACATGGAGAATCCAGGATAGATGATTCCTTCAGGACCAGTGGTGAGAGTGGCAATACCCGAAGGGTGGAGGGAAGATGGAGTAGAAAGGGGGAACTGATTTTAAGGATCTACAAAAAATCTCCTCTCTGGGAGACAGACAGCAGGAAAGTGGGTGAAGGGAGACATCAGAGAGTATATGATATGATAAAATAAGAATAACTCATAAATTATTAAGGGTTCGTGAGGGTGGGGAGAGTTGGGAAGGAGGGGGAAATGAGCTAATATCAAGGGCTTAAGTAGAAAGAAAATGTTTTGAGAATGATGATGGCAACAGATGTGTCTTGCATACAACAGGTGTATGTATGGATAGTGATAAGAGTTATATAGGCCCCCAATAGAATGTTTTTTAAAAAAGAAGTGCTGTATAATCATTAGTACAATTAATTTTAGAGTATTTTCTTTGTCATTCTTGAAAAGAGTATTTTCAATGGAGAAGTCACTGGTCTTGCAAAGTTCTATTAAGTCAACTCTCGCTTCATTTCTTTCACCAGGCCATATTTTCTAAGTACTGTTCCTTCCTCTTTGTTTCCATCTTGCGCATTCCAATTGTCAATAATTATCAATGCACTTTGGTTGCAGGTTTGATCCATTTCAGAATGAAGAAATTGGTAACATTCTTTTTTTTCCCATCACTCGCTTTTGTGGTCAGTGCATAAATTTGAATAATAGTTATAGTGACTGAATTTCTTTGTAGCAAACAGATATTATCCTATCACATGCAGCATTGTATTTCAAGAGAGAGCTTGAAATGTCCTTTTTGACAATGTATACAATGCCACTCCTTTTGAATTTGTCATTCCTGGAATAGTAAATCATGACTATCCAATTTAAAATGTCCAATGTCAGTCCATTTCAGCTCACTCATGCCTAGGGTCTCAACATTTATATTCCATCTCATGATAGATTGCTTCCAATTCTCCTAGATTCGTACTTGACACATTTCACGTTCTGATTATTAATGAATATTTTCAGCTGTTTCTTGTTATTTTGAGCCATGCCCATCGGGAAATGGAGGCCTTAAGGGCTGTACTCTGCCCACATCATGACGGGAAGCTCTACTTTGAGAAGGGAGGTCTTCCTCCTGCATGGTTCGTGCACCTTCTTACCTGAAGAGCTTCTCTTCTGCAACCTAGCTCTGAGAGCGTCCTGAGGCTGGTGGTAAGGGGGTTAATTCCTCGGAAGTGGACGGGCTATTTCTCTGTTCTTTGTCTGGAACCCCCGCTGAAAACTATTCACTTTGGGGGAGCCTTCTGCTATTGGGAATACTAATGTTAGCAAGTTCTCCGTCTTTGGAAATGTAAACTTTTACCTCAGTCCCACAGGCTTACCTGGTTTCCTCCATTTCCTCCCAAGTTCTGGCCCGGAAGGGCAGAGCCCATAGCCTGCCTGTCTTTGGAGGCACCAACCTGCCCGAAGAGTTCTTGCTGTTGACTCAGTTAGCTATAAAACCTGGTCAGTGGGAGACCGTGAGAGTAAAGAAACCCAAAGGCGAAATAGAGGTGAAGGCACACTTCCCCTATACCTCCCCAGGACAAAGGAAGGTGAAGGGTGGATAGAGCACGTAGCCTTTACAATGGTGGATATGGAGATGGTGAAAAGGTGCAGGTAGGGGAAGATGGAATGCACTTTATCCCCACAATGGCCAAATTAGACCTCAGCCTGGAGGCAAGGCAGACTGAATTCTAGGGTCCGGGTTGCACATAACACATACACTACAGAATGCCAGTCAAAAACAGAAGAACCACTGGAAAACCAGTCCATGGTGGAAGGCCCCACCATTAGCAGAATAAAATCGCCAGCTCCTCATTCCACCAGGCCCTCAGTTTATTGGAGGACCCTGTGGTATACCACACCAAAATCAATCTCTCCTCTCTCTCTCTCTCTTCTCTCTCTCTCTCTCTCTCTCTCTCTCTCTCTCTCTCTCTCTCTCTCATCTCTATCTCTCTCTCAATAAACTCACTCCTCTCGAGTCTTTTCTCTGACTCTGATACAAATGATTTCCCTTGCTGGGATTCATTTTTGGCAGCAGAACAAGATTCAGGAGAGGAGACACTGAAAACCGTGAGTGTCCTGGTAAGAGCTTCCACCACAGCTCTCTGATGAATTCAAGTACACTTAGGATCTGGCAGCTTCTCCAGCTTTCATTTGGTTTAGATGGAGGCAGTGTTGTCTTCTAGATGATAATGGACTTAGTAGACAATGGATAAGAGGTAGAAATGTGTTCCCTTTATCACTAAGTCAATTATATCTTTGGACAATAATGCTTTTTTGACCCAGCATGGTAGGAAAAAATAAAAATGACAAACAAAAAGTCCTAATGACCTGGAGGCAACTTCTCCAGTGGTATACATCCTGGGGAGAAATAAATAGTTGTATGCAAGCTCTTCTTTCAAACAGGAGAACGCAAGCCTGCATCGGGGATTTTACAGCTTCCTATGCCAGCAGTTTTCATCCTGTGAGTTGCAACCCCTTCCGGAGGGAGTCGAAAGACCCTTTCATGGGGACAGTCCAATTCATAACATTAGCAAAATTACAGTTATGAAGTAGCAATGAAAATCATTTAATGGTTGGGGGACCACCCAGCATGAAGAACTGTATTAAAGTGTGGCAGCATTAGGGAGGTTGAGAACACCCGTTCTATGCAATGCTCTTATTTTGGAAACTCAAGCACAAACAGGAGAGACCTACTATGATGCCCATGACAACTTGCAACCGTCACAGCACCTGCTTGGACTGCAGCGGTCTCCAGAGAGGAAAGCGCAGACCTCAGTCCCCGGATGCATAAGGAAAGGCATCTTTGAAAAAAGCAGGGCGGGTGCAATCACATGAATGCAAGCAGGGGTACGCAGTCCTCATGAGAACAGGAACACTCAGAGGTACAAGTTGGGTCTGGGCTACAGAGGCGCATCCCCAACCTGAGGACACTGTCTTCTCTGACATTTGAGAATGACACAAGGCAGCAGGGGCAGTGTTGGGGGTGGGGGGACTGGAGGAGAACAGCTTTCTGCAGGGGAAGAAGGGCAACATCAGAGGCCCCACCCCTGAGGGTTGTAGTGGAGACTGCAATTAAGAGGGTAATGCATGAGACTCCTAAGGGGACTCTGCCAGCCCTGTGTTGCCCATGCAGCCACTGAACACGTGATTAGCTCTGAGTTGGAGTCATTCTCAAGGCTCCTGTGAACTTCCTCCCAGCAGGGCTGCTAGCCATGAGAAGCAGCCTACAGGGACTCCTGAGCCCAGGGGCCCAGAGCTTAGATACCTAATCTCCATGGTCCATCACTTTGCTGCAGGGGAAGAGTCTTCAGAAACCAATTCAATCCAAGAGTGAAGTAACAAGTCCTTTGTCAGTAATTAGCATTAGAGTGCTCATTGTACAGGTGCCAGCAAAAGCGGGGGTGGGAGGCACTCTGAGGGGCCAGAAATGAAGCTGATTTGATTCTTTGTGAGCTTTGGATCAGGAATGTGACACATGAGTGGCAAAACCTTCTCATTCATGTGAATTATATCAGATGCAGTAAAATAACTGTTTTTCAGAAGTCTGAGGCTTGGGTTCAATTTTGTTCAATACTTTTCTTACTTCCAGCCTTAGTTTTGATGGAGAAGAGAGGGAGGGAGGGAGGCAGGAGGGAGATGGAAAACTTAATGATAGGAAGTGGAGCTATTAAGAATGAATTCTGAATATATTTAGGGGAAGACACTGAGCATTGAAGTCCAGAATTTGAAAACATTTAGTTAGGTATTGACAAACATGTACTGAAAACATACTACATGGTACAAAATATAATTTGTCGGTAATTTTAAATTTCTTCTCTCAACTATTTCTCTTAGAGTCTCTATAGAAAGAACCTTGATTTTCCTTTCAACAATAGAAAGGTGGATTCAGAGTTGATGAGATGGTGTACTCCATAATAGAGCATGCAGGATTAGAAATGGGACTAGTATTGAGATCTCCCAATTCCCGTTTCAAAGTTGACATGTCCAGCAAAGACTGTCCTAATTGTGCTGTGATGAATTGCCAGACTAAGAGAAATATAAGGGGGAATGTGCCCTATTGCTACAGAGGACAAGAGACATATAGAAGAGCAGCATTTACAGACTGAATCCATGAGACCATCTGTCATGGAAGATGAATTTCAAAGCTACATAGGTTAGAGGAACTGATTCTCAATAATTACACTCAAATTGCATGAACATCGAGTAATCAAATTCAGACAGCAAGTAGATAACAAGACCCCAAAGAGGGAAGCTAATTGCCCTCCTGGATAACAAGTCATCTTAGAGACACCTCCCACCCAGGTGGCCCTAGAGCGTTGTCTCCAAACATTATCCAGATGATGCAAAAACGCCTGCTCATGATGGACGCGCTCGGTGTCTAACAGCCCAGTCGTCCACCTTGAGTCAGTGGAATTCTTCTCTAAACAAAAGCTTCTTGTCAATGACTGCCTACATGTAACGGTATGAGAAGGGGTAATTTTCCTCTCTGTTTTCTGTTTCCAGGGTCAAGAAATGCATCTGTCCTCCCAAAGATCTTTAAGGGCCCTCACAAGGAGACTAACTGTGTGTGAGGTTGGATGGAGGCTGTTAAAGATGACAGGTGAGCCTAGGCTTTCAGGCTCTTAAGTGCCTCTCTGTCACAGATGGCAGATCAGTTGACAATGGCTTCAGCCTTAGTCATACAATCAATGAATAGGTTTGCTTTATCTGGAATCGTTATACTGACTCACTAAAACTCAGCTTTCAAATTAAATGTCTAGATAAAGTCAAAAGAAGTTGTGTGGGGAATCTGGTATCCTATTTTTTGGTCTTTATTTGTTATAGAAAGACGACTATTTCAATCCTGATGCTTGCTTTAACTTCTAATTCCTAGGTAATCAGAGGTGGCACATGGAGGTAGTGTTAACTAGGGACAAGCAGAGGGGACACAGTTACAGAGAGGTGCTTGCTGCCCACACATCTTCCCTGTCTTTCTGACAAACTCAGTGTCATTGCTAACCCTCATTCACCTCACAGGCTCTAGGTTTCTGTCTGTAGGAGTAAGCTGATGGAGAGCGCAGAATCACTTTGGAACTTCATGGTGTCAATCTCCCCAGTAACATTATTTCATTTGTAAATATTTCTCAAAAGTGACAATTAGCCTCCAAGCAGTCACGTGAGCTAAAAACTAACAAATTAGTCACATTGGAATTTTGAGCCGGGCACTAAGTAAGGAGATAATTTTTTGTGGAATGCCCCAAAGGTATTTTCCATGTTGTAGCACATTTTATTGTTGATACTATTGCACATTGCTGATAGCCACAGTATCTCTTCTGCAGCCATGACCATTCATAATGGCAGCATGAGGCAGCCCCACCCTCTGAGTGCTCATGTCAAGGAGATGAGCCAGGGCCTGGGACTCTCTCAGTAGGATGTCCTGAGTGGGCAGCACAGCATAGGTATAGAAGTCTTAAGAAAGTGTGGCTGAGAAGTGATATTGTCACTTGTTTGTACTGAGAGATGAACTGACCCAGAAGTGTGTGTGTGGAGTGGGGGGAGTGCAGGAATTGTTGTAGATAAGAGATTTAAAAAGGTCCCAGGAGTCATGGGCTTGCATGTTCTCAGGAGGCCTGCACCGTTCAGGAGAAGAGCACACGGTATAGCAGGATCTGTCCCTGGTTCTTCTCTCCATGAAACAGTATCAGCACTTTGAGCATAGGAAAGAGTAATACTCGGTCTGAGATCTCTATACACATGTGGATTATCGAATAACTAGGCACAATCTTACTTGTGATTACTAGGGAGAAGTGGGTGATCGCGTATGCTTTTCTCCACAGGTGCTTAATTTGTTACTGCTTATGCCATTCCTGTCAAGTACTGTCATTTAAAAAGAGCATTTATCCTGCTGAAAGGTGCTGTTGGCTTATGAGAGACATGAAATCAGCCAGACCTACAAGCAGGATCTTGGATGAGCTGGGAAAGTATGAGATTGTTTACAACAAGTGAGTAAAACAACTCATGCGAACACAGGCTTGCCTGTTTATTGGGCAAGCTGCCTTTTGTCCTGGACTTTGCAAAAATGGCATCTTGTAGATGTGTATTAGAGGAATGCAGTGGGATGTCTAGTTTCTGGTGTCTGTCTTTGTTCAAGGTGAATGAGTAATTTTATGAGATGCCTTACATTGCTTCAGTATCTGAATTGGGGCTTCTGCTTTGAGGCCAGTGTGTGTTTTCTCAGGAGAAACTCGGTTAAAAGTGAGAAAGTGAGGGGTGGTGGTAGGGCTAGCATGCTTTGGAAAAAGTGGGGAGCAGCTGAGAAGGGGGTCCAGCACAGAGGTGGACACTAGGAAAAGGTCCACAGGAAAGGCAGGTCACTGCTGGAATCATGCATGAATTGGCCTTACAATCTCCAGCTCAGACCCTCCAGCCTGGCCTCTGGGCGGGCTCTGAGGTGATCCAGGAAGCTCAAGTTCTGCTCCCTGCCCCAAATGCCCATCTCCCACTAGCCCCCATCTGGGTTCACTGCCAGAAAAAGGAGAGCTAATCAGTAGACAGGCGTGGAGTCACCATAGGAATAAATCCTACAGAGAGGTTGGTTTCATAAATGTAAACCATTTCTGCTTATTTTTAAATATTTTTATTTCATTTTCCTTACTTCTCCCAAGTTACTGTGTGACTATTTTTGCTGAGAGAATCAGCTTCCCTTCTTCTCCAGCTCTGGTGCCCATCTGAGAATGCCTTCTGTTTGTGCAAAAACCTTTTCTTTATTTCTTGTTCCTTTTTTTTTTTTTTAACTTTTTAGAGTAGTGCTCTCACACCATATTGGTTCCTTAGTGAATGGTGTACTTCACTCAGCATACTGTTCTCCAGGCGCATCCTTGCTGCACAGCATCTCCCAGAGCTGCCATTATTCTCGCAGGTGGCACCCTGCCACCTTGACCCTATGTATCAGAGCTTCGTTACCATGATGTCTGATTAGTGCCCGGAAGTGATAGTCTCACAAAGTTCTTGCTGACTGAGGGAACACCAAAGGGAAGATCGTTCCAATGGCCCCTCCAAGAACATTTATCTCTCGCTACCTGGGCTAGTGCTTAAGCACTGGATTTCTCTTCTCCAGTATGAAGATTCATATTTTTGTTGCTTTTTTGAGCCCAGGATCAAAGAGTAATTTCTTAGCAGCCATGAGCAATCATCAATCCTCTACACTGCTTCAGTGACGGCTGAAGAAACAAACAGATATTTAAAAGGCCAAAATTCTCCCCAAACATGACATTATTCAAACCTATCTCCAAGCCCTCAGGTCTATGAAAAACATGAATTTTGGAAAGAAGTGTGGAGAAAGGATCACTTACTACTTGACAGACACCAGGTTAGAGGTCATGTCAGTGCTATTATGACCAATAACAGCTTTCCAAATACTTTTCCACAAAATTACCTATGAGAGCTCAAATGTAATTGGACTAACATATTGTCTGGTATAATATTGAACCATTTTATATATAAGATGCTGTGTTACTTATCCAAAACTAAGAAGACTCCTGGTTGCTCACAGGACTGCAATCCACAGGGTTGGTGGTTCAAAGCCGCCATGAGCTCTGTGGGAGAGAGACCAGGTTTCTACTCCTGTAAACAGTCACAATATTGGAAACTCACAGTGCAGTTCTTCCCTGCCCTGTTGCTAGGAATTAGAATCGACTCAACGTCAGTGTTTATCCAAAACCACAGTAGAGGAAGAAACCCAGTTTGAAATGTAAGTCAGTCGTTCCAGGTGTTTTCATAAGACCACCCTCCTTTCCTGCTGTCCCCCCACCCTTTGAAATGAATATTTTGTGTTTCATCATGCAGGTCTAGATTATATATTTAAGGTGGTTCTTAACTTTTCAATCACATTTTTCTTCATTGCATATCATTTTACCTACCGTTGTCACTTACATTCCTCCTCATTCTCTGGATTTGGAGCTCAGTTGGTGAATAGGTAGAGTTTTTAACTTTTTTAAGTATTACTGACATATAATTCACACAGTAAGCATAATTCAAATATATTAAAGAGAGCTGTTCCTTCATCATTACATCATTTCTTCATTATTTTAGCCATTGTTATAAGCTCCACATTTCCGCCCCCCCAACCTTCCCTGTCATAAACCTAAGAAACTATTAATCTAATTGCTATTTCTAAAGAACTACCTATTTCATATAATGAAAATCATAGAAAACAAACAAAAAGGCCAATAATATATAAGTGAGTCAAAAGAGAAAGTAAATGGTAAGATGATAACTTTTATTCTAACTCTATCTGCAATCTTCCATTTTCCAATGCACTTTGTCTGAGCACAAGACTATTCATATCCTTGGGCAATGGATACAGGGACATTAATGGAGTCTTAACTCTTGTGGAGGGTCTGTAAATGATTTTTGGGTTTTCACTGTCACTTATAGCTTTAGGCAAACCAGGTGTTCAGATTTTAAGCTCTAATACAATCTCCCCCTCTCATCTTGGGCTTTATAGTTAACAATCCTTAGATCACTCTATGGTGTATGTCATTCTTCTATGTGAACTTAGCTGCTTGTAAACTTAGCTGCTTGTTTTAAGACAAGATTTTAAGACCTCAGACATTACTCTTTCTGATAGTCATGCACCAGCTCATTTCTTTACCACACTTTTCTATAGTAGTCATATCTTTAGTGATCCATAGTATCCATATCTTTAGTGATCAATTCATGAGACCAAATGCTTCATAGAGCGCATTGCAAGATTAGAACTTATAATTAAGTACATAGAAGGTACTCATTTTAAACAGCTTTAATGACCTACGTAATTCATGACCCATACAATTCAATGGTTTAATTATTTTTAAAAAGTTGTGCAATCTTCACACAATCAACTTTAGAACATTTTTTCTTTTTTTGTCCATTATTTTAGTTCGCTATTACCTCCCACTCTCCTCTGCCATAAACAAAAGGAACTATTAATTTACTTCCTGTCTCTATGGATTACCTATCCTGCATTTCATATCAAGAAAATTATACAAAAGGCCCAGCAATAGCAACAAAATAAAACACAGAGAACCCTCAACCCAGAAGAAAACATAAGATAATAGGGACTGTAACAAATTAGAAACAGGTGAAACAAATGTTAATGTGTTGAATGTTAACTAAATCTATAGCAATTCCTTTTCAAATGTACTCTGTCTGAGGGTAAGGATTTTCATATCCCTAATGGATGGTAAGAGGGAAATT
>PVJH01003683.1:27113-137667 GCA_004026705.1 Nesogale talazaci | reverse complement strand
ATCACTGGGTCTGTAGTTGGGGTACAGGTTAGCCTACCTGCTGATGCGTTCTGTAGGTCAGTATCACTGGGTCTGTAGTTGGGGTACAGGTTAGCCTACCTGCTGATGCGTTCTGTAGGTCAGCATCACTGGGTCTGTAGTTGGGGTACAGGTTAGCCTACCTGCTGATGCGTTCTGTAGGTCAGCATCACTGGGTCTGTAGTTGGGGTACAGGTTAGCCTGTAATACCCCGTAGGTACATTTTTCTTCTACCTTTTTTGTGAAGAAAGTGCCCTAAGTAGTTTACTTGAACAATCAAGAATAATCCTTTTGTGTTACCACACAGATTCTCTCCCAAGACATAAACTGATCCTTATCTATCATTTTGTGTCTCAAATTCTTCAGCCCCCATTTTTATTGACATCTGCCCTGTGTTACCTTGGAGATGGGAAATTATCATTATTTACCATACAACCTGGGGGAATCTTCCTTAAGTGAATGGCTTTCTGCCAAAACTTTAATCATAGGTGAGAACAAAAGTAGGCCCATTAAGGGTATTAGCAAATGGAGGAGCTAGATTTCTAAATGGGCAATAATTCAAAGAGAAAATACTTTGAATGGAAATTCACCCATTTTGATTGAATAAAATAATCTATATTTTTAATAAGGTCAAAACTTTTATCACTCCATAATATCAGTTCTTTTGCTTGAGTAATTGCTTACAGAGGAATGGCTTCCTAACATGTGTCTCAAGACTGAACTAAGGGATGTATTTTGACGGATTTCTTCTGTTCATTGTTTATCATCCATAGACTAAATTATAGCAGAGTCATTAGGACACTCTTAGCATCCTTCCTCATTCTATAACAAACTTTTTGCTAATAGAAAATATATATATCTGCTTTATACGTCTTCACTTCTTGAGAGCTAATCATCAGTAAATGCAAATGAATATAGCAATAAATGACAAATAATATCCAGCTGGTACCTCAGAAGAAAGGCTTGGCAATCAGCTTCCCTCCAAAACTCAGCGCTCTGTGGTTCTGTTCTAACATGTATGGCGTTACCATGAGTCTTAGTCTCCTCATTGGCAGCCACTGATTTGAATTGTCCAAACTTATTACTGGTTCTTTCATTAATTAATGAGTAAAGAGTAAAAGTGTTCTTTTTAAAAAAAAAATGACATTGACTTTGACAAAAGCTTCTGTAAATTTTTACTTTCTTCCTGCTACCCAGCCCTATCACAGTTGTTTTAGAAATAGCGGGGAGATAATGACTAGAGCAAAGCCCAAGCTAGTGTTCGGGTTCTTAAATTCTTTCCTTTTTGACTTTTCCTTCTATGAATAGCCCACTCTATGATTTAGTCTGGGATGCTGGGTCTCTGTGAGTTGTGTGCCATCAACTTGATGGCAGTGAGGGTTTTTTTGTTGTTGTTGTTTTGGGGGGGTGGGTGGTTTTAGTTAACATTTCGTGTACTGTTGACCTCCTTTGGCAGTTTGTCAAACCTTATGAACGCCTCATAATAATGTTTTTACGTTACATAAAATAAAATACATAGGATTATGAAAGAAACCAATTGAAATTGCTTAGTTTAAAACTGATAATGTCGTCTGTGCACTTCTTTATTAACAAATTAGCAAGGCTGAGCCCCGGTGGCGTAGTGGTTGTGCGCGGGACTGCGGCCCACTGGGATGGAGGTTCGATTCCAGCTCCACGGAGCAAAGGCTGGGCCTCCTACTCCCACCACCTGAGGGCAGTGATGCCAAAAAAAAAAAAATTAACAAACTCTAATGATAGGTCTGGATTCCTGTTTTGATTGGGAATGATAAATTTCAGTTGGAGATTAATGAACATAAAGTGTCATTTTTTTTCTACCCGTGTTCACAGTTAGCAAATCCTCTGAGAAACTGGTGGCTAAGAGCTCTTCAGCCACCTTTGATTCTCTTCAGGGCTGCACATTTGATCTGGAAAACATAAATAGCTCAGGATGGGTGAGGTGGTATGTTGTGAGTGTTGTGACGAGAGGAATGACAACTAGAAGACAAATAAGAAAAGTCGGGCCTCCTCGCAGAGTTGTAACAGAAGAACATAAAAAGAATAACTTGATGGAGATTTAAATCCCTCTGTTTAGTCTCAAGCAAACGAAGATTTCTGATAGTAAAAGTGGTCTTTTTTCTTGATTTAAAAAAAAATTTTTTTTTTTAAGGCATCACTGCCCTGGTGGTGAGAGTAGGAGGCCCAACCTTTGCTCCTGTGAGTGGGAATTGAACCTCCGTCCCAGTGGGCCGCAATCCCGCGCACAACCACTACGCCACTGGGGCTCAGCCGAATTTTTTTCTAGAGTCTAGAATACTATAGAGTTTTTAAGCAGCCTACATGAAATTTTCTTGAAATACTCAAACATCTATTTTTTCAGACATAAATTTCTTTAAAGACATATTTTTTTACATTATCAAAACATTTTGAAAATTGCCAATGAGGCCTAATTCAATTGATGTTTTCCTTTTTTCCCCATTTACACCGAGTTCCGCTCATTTTCTTTTTCTGTATACATGTCGATGCCAGACACTCTGTCTGACGATCTGAATTACTGACAGACTGCATTGTGTCTCCAAAATATATTTTATAAATCCTTACCTCCATGGTTACAATACCATTAGGGAATGGATTGTCTTTGTGATGTTACTAAGACAGCATTAGTGTGGTGTGAATATTGAGCCGGTCTAACATGAAATCTAAAAGAGCTGAAACAATCCATCAGAGAGGAGAGGTGTCAAGCCACAGGACAGACACCCAGAAGGAGAAAGTCAGAGAAACCCAGTGAATGAATGACTTGCCTAGAACTGGCACTCAATTCAGATTTTAGCCTTCTCCACTGTGAGAACGTATTTATTTTTACTAAAGTTACCCACTGACAGTATCTCTGACAGTGATTGTTGTCAGATACCATTGAGGTGCCCCTATGTGCAACAGAACAAAACACTGCCTGGTCCTGGATCGCTACTCGATTTTTCGTGTATTTGACCCCAGTGTGGAAGCCACTGTGACAGTTCATCTCCTTGAGAGCCTTTCTCCAGGGCTTGGTTTTTTTCAGAGAACATGTCCAAAGTACACGAGACAAAGTCTCGCCGTTCTTGCCTCTACGCAGCATTCTCGCTGTACTTCTTCCAAGCTGGATCTGCTTGTACTTTGGGCGGCCCTTGGTACTTTAAGTGTTCTTTGGCAACACCACAGTTCAAATGCTTTGATGCTTCTTTGGTCTTCCTTACTCAGTGGCCAACTTTAGCATGCAAGCCAAGTGCTTGCTGATACCGTGGCCCAGGTCAGACACACCTTGGTCCTCAAAGTTGCATCCTTGCTTTTGAACACTTGAAAGAGGTCTTATGCAGCAGGTTGACCCAATGTAACATTGTCTTTTCATCTCTTGATGACCTCTTCCATGAGTATTGCTTGTGAATCCAAGCACACTGAAATCTTTGACAGCTCCATCTTTTCCCCGTTTATGTTACCTATTGGCTCAGTTGTGAGGATCTTAGTCTTCTTCACATTGCGTTGTATTGCATGCTGCAGGCAGCCATTCTTGAGCTTTATCAGCAAGTGTTTCAAGTCTTTCTCACTTTCAGCAAGCAAAGTTGGATCAACTGTCTATGTAGGGCTTCTTGTCCGCCTTCCTCCATTCCTGATGTCACATTCTACTTCATATAAGCCACCTCCCTGAATATTTCCTCAGTGTACAGATTGAATAACTATGGTACGAGGGTACAGCCTTGACACACACCTTGACTGATTGGAAACCCTGCAGTAGTATTCTTCCCTTGTTCTATTCACAAAGCTGCCTCTTGATACAAATACACGTTCCTCATAAGCACAAAGTGGTCTGGAATTCCCATTCTTCCCAGAGTTATCCATAATTTGTTTTGATCTACACAGTCAAATGCCTTGGCGTAGTCAGTAAAACACAAGCAAACCAACATCTTTCTTGTGTTCTCTTCTTTGAGCCATTATCTCTCTGCTGTCGTCAGTGATATCCCTCGTTCACATCATCTTTCTACACAGTCAAATGCCTTGGCGTAGTCAGTAAAACACAAGCAAACCAACATCTTTCTTGTGTTCTCTTCTTTGAGCCATTATCTCTCTGCTGTCGTCAGTGATATCCCTCGTTCACATCATCTTCCAAATCCAGCCTGAACCTCTGGCAGCTCCCTGTCATTGTACTGCTGCAGTTACTGCTGCATGATCTTCAGAAAAATTTTATTTCCCTGTGCTGTCAGCGATGTGAGCATTCTTTTGGGTGCCCTCTTTGTGGGATAGGTACAAGTCTGAGTCTCTTCTAGTCAGTTGACCCAGTCCTTGTTTCCTGACATAGACTAGTGTCTTCATCAGCTTCATCAGCTTGTTGAAACATTTTAGCTGGTTTCCCATCAATTTCTGGAGCCTTGTTTTTAGCTAATACTTTCTGTGCAACTTGGGTTTCTTCCTTCAATTCCGTTGGTTCTTGATCATATGCTATCTCTTCAAAAGGTGGGTACAGCTCTCTTTGGTACAGTGACTGTGTATTCTTTCCATCTTCTCTTGATGCTTCTTGTGTCATTCAGTATTTTACCTATGGGATCTTTCAGTATTGCAATTCATAACTTGATTTTTCTTCTTGAGTTCTTTCAGTTAAAGATGCGCTGATTATGTTCATTCTTCTGGTTTTCTACTAGGTCTTTGCAAATTTCATTATATTTGACTTTGTCTCCTGGAGTTAACCTTTGAAATGATTGTCTTAATCATTTATTCCATTTGACAACTTAGTTGCTCTGTAATTGTTTCCAGCACTTGCATTCCGATCACCAATAATTATCAGTGCATCTTGATTACATGTTTGATCAATTTTAGATAGATGATGTTGGTAAAATTCTTTGTTTTTTTTTTAAAGATCATTTCATTGGGGGCTCTTACAGCCCTTATAACAATCTATACGTCAATTGTATCAAGCGTATTTGTACATAAGTTGCCATCATTTTCTAAACATTTACTTCTGTTTAGGCCCTTGGTATCAACTCCTTTTTTTTCCCCTCCTTCCTCTCCCCCTCCCCCCCAATTGAATTCTCTAATATCTTCATCAATAGCTCTAGTGACTGGTGCATAAAGTTGGATGATACTTGTATTAATTGGATTTCTTTGCATGTAGATGGCGCAGATAGCATTGTTCTTCAGGATAGGTCTTGAAATGTCCTTTTTGATTGATGATTAATGCACTGCTATTTCCCTTGTGTCATCCCAGGCATGGTAAAGCATATGATTTTCTGATTAAAAATGGCCAATACCAGCCCATTGCAGTTCACTAACATCTAGAATATTGATCTTTAATTCCTTTTTAATGACCTCCAATTTACCCAGATCCATACTTCATACATTCCAAGTTCCAATTATTAATAGATGTTTGCAACTTCCGCAAAAGAAAGATCTCAAAGATTATATATATCACCCGTGTTGTTATGGTTGACTCTACTTAAAAGAGAAGAACCATCCCTAGGAGATCTGCAAAACTGTTGGGAGAAGCAGGACTTTCTCAATTTCAAGGGGTGGGGGCTTCACCTCCCAAGTTTCAAGAGTTCCCCCTTTTCCAACTCAGTTCCGGAGTGTGGACGGCTGTTAAGATGTGCCAGTGGGATAGAGCCTTGACCCAACACTGAGGGGGTGAGACCGCCATGCCCACGGTGCAGAAGGACCAGGGCCTGCTGGAGCTCGGTAATGGGTAACCTCTCAGATGGACTAGAAGAATAGAATTGTACAAAGTCAAGGAAGCAGAGCGGCCTTTTTTGGAGACCTAGAAAGTGGAGCTGACGTCCAGAGGACATGACCCATACTCAGAATATGGAAGGTGGGATCATTTCTCAGATGGTCCCAAAGAGGAGGGTCATTGTTAAGCGAGAGAATGTCAATTACTCTGCTGGCATTTGTACTTGGTTGGTGCAATTATCCATTCTGTCCCTCCAATTTCTCTCACTTTGTCTTGGAGACGGCTAACCTGTGCTTGTGCCACCCCTGTACTTTGTAAGCAGGTTACTAGTCTAGATTTCACAGAAGAGGAAGAGTTTTGCCCCGGGGTAGAGTACACCTGAAGTCTTATCCATATTTGATTCAGATGGTCAGAAAACGAGATTTGGGACTTGACTTTGGAGGCGAGGTGATAGGGTTATAGTGTGTTTCACATGTAGCACGTACATCAGTTTTAGGGGGTCAAAGGTGGAATGTTATAGTTTGAATAGCGAAAGCCACTGCCACGGAGTCGATTCCAATCCGTGGCAACCCTCTATAGGATTTCCAAGGCGGCAACTCGGTACAGGAGCAGGGAGCCTCACCTTTCTCCCACGGAGCGGCTGGTGGGCTGCACCCTGCCTACCCACCAACACCAGAGCTCTTCTTGTGGACGGAGTTGTGTCCCCCAAATTGTGCTGTGAACCCCTCCTCTGTGTCTCACCGCATCGGAGCCCTGGCGGGCACATTGTATGAGGCCCCTGTTAGAAAAAAATCCAGACAGAGGTTTTCTTACCAACGGAAACAGACTTAAATGATGGGGATAAGGGAAAGAGACAAGGGAGGAAAGATGAAGCACTGAGCTCAAGGGTAGACCCATGTTTACACGGCTGAAGGGGAAGATAGTGTCCTGTAAGGGCCATGGACAACAGGGGAGGACCAGCTCATTGAGTGCTGTTGGGAGGTTCGGTGAGTAGTTTAAGTTGTTGAATACAAAATTGACCACCTAAATCACAATAAAAAGTTTTCTAAAAGAAAATAAAAGTAAATTCTAATCTCTGTACTTATAACCACAGAGGATTGGATACTCTTTTTTTTTTTTAAGGTTTAGTTTCTTGATTTTATTTTTATTTATTTATTTTTAAGTGATTTTAAGTATAGGGTATTCTTGAGTCAACCTCTTGAGATATAAGAGAGTTTAAACAAGCTATCAGAGATAGGATAAGTGAGCTGCTAGGACATAAGAATATCACACGAGCAAAAATTAAATTCTTTTTTGAAAACTTACAAGAGCAGATGCTCAAAGAAGCCAGGACCCAACTCCAGAGCCAGCACCCTGAATGTGGACTTTCAGCGAGAAAATAAATGCGTGTGTTCAACCACTGCTCGCATGTTGTGTTTCTGTTAAAGCAGCACTACGTAACCTCTCCTTTCCCCTCAATCCCACCCTTTTTTCCTCAGGGAAAAAAAATCTATGACTGAAAAGATAACTGGGTTAACCAATGATAGAAATGAAAGTTATGTTAAAAAAATGAAAGTTATTATTTTCACTGCATATACCTGTACTGTATTCCGTTTTGTCCTACATCCATGGAAAATTAAGGCAGTCTTCAGACGCTAGTACTTCTTGGTTCTTCATACACTGAATTGAAACTTCCCTCTACCCTTCATTTTGAAAGGTGTTTGAATCTTCAACTGACTGTCCTCGTCACAGAGTTCAGAGCAAACTCAAGGAGAAGCCACTTTGGGGTCAAATGAAGCCACGTTGGCAGTGGGGCTTTGCTTTCCTGACTGGGTAGGAGCTGGTAGGGCCCATTTGCTGTCTTGTTGGTTGCAATCAAGAAGACTTGTAGGAAAAGGGTCTGAAGTCAAGTGCTCAGTAGGAAATATGTCCCAAAGGAAGAAAATAAAAAGAAGAAACTAGCAGATCTCCATTTTAAAAAATAAAAAGACCTTGGAACCGTGTTTCAGAGCCTTGCTGGTGAAGGAGACCTGGAGAACTGCAGAATCAGGCTGTAAGTGTACTGCAGGCGTGTAATAATAAAGGAACGTGGTCAGCCATTCTCAAAGGGAATTCTGAGGATATTATTCTTTTGAATTATTGCTGTTTATCTGTTCCCTTCACCTCTCCCTTTTAAAAGAGGGACAGGATCATAAATTACTGTCCAGTAACCCTGTCTTACTTCTTAGACTTGGTCTCACAATTTCATTGTCCTTCCATCCAAACCCCCCTAAACAAAATCCTTTATTCTTCATCCTGCCTACAGGCTCCTCCCAACCCTAGGAGAAAAGGGGGGGCGGGAAACCTCTTGCTTGCATTTTTATCCTACCATTATACAGCCGGCAGCATTGTACTGGTCCCTTTATGGCTGATGGAGCCCCGGCGAGCTGCCCGATGAGGGGAGACAGCATTTGGCCGATGGGGCTGGTGTGTGCTGTTACTGCTGGCCACTGGGCCTCGGTCCTCTACAGCTCCGTCCTGGCTCATTAAAACCCTGAGCCAAATAGGCGCGCAGGCGCCTGCTGCAGCACTGTGGGGGCCAGGAAGTTAAATGGTTCTCCTAATCCTGCATAATTTATCTCCCTGCTAGCCCCTTCATAAAATAGTTCAATTCAACCCCACCATGAAGAGCTTCATTCTAAATTTCCAATTTTGTGATGACCAATGACTGCCCAGCCTTTCCCTTCTCTCTTTATTATTATTATTAAAAATTATTTTCCCCTTGTTCACTAAGAGTTTGCCTTAACGTTTTGTTTTGTTTTGTTTTTTTCATTTGGAGCCTCCTGCCTGGACCCCACTTCACCAACAATCTGTCCACTTCGCTCGCTTGGACTGACTTGATATTGCAGAGCAGTTGGTACTCCGTCTTCCCCCTCTGCTCGCCTCCCGGGTTTTCAGCTCTTCTTTCTCTCCCTTTCCATTTTCTCTTCTAGTCTCCGTTCCTTCTCCTTTTTCATCACTTCCAGTTTTTCCCCCTTCCATTTTTTCTCCTGCCCCTCTTTCCAGGGACCAGCCTTGTTGCGGGATGTCTGGGCACGTATTAAAAAGGGCAATGAATCACGTATTTTATTTTTCAAATCTCCATTTTTGTTTCATTTCAGAGATTTACAAACGAGGACCACCTGGCAGTTCATAAACACAAGCATGAGATGACATTGAAATTTGGCCCAGCCCGAACTGACTCAGTCATCATTGCAGGTATTTGCAGCCCCAAAGCCACGTGCCTTGATAACACCAGACAGTTAAGATTAATACCAGGGACCAGATGTACTGGGAGCTATACTCCCCTTTTCCCATTAAGAGCCCTTATGTGATCTGCATTTAATCAGGAAAAAGGAACACTAAAAGCTCCCAAGTTTCTATTGTGCCCTCTACTCCATTTCTGACAACAATATCAGTTCTGCAGTTTTTGAGGGTGGGTGTGTTAAGGTTTCGCTTGAGCTTTACCCGGCCCCTGCCTTGCTGTCTTTTCACTAAGACTTCGGGAGGCTTACAGACAAAGGATGCCTCCTGTTTTCTTCCTACACATAGTGAGAGAGTGAACAAAAGAAGGCCAGAAGGCTGAACCTCGCCTGGCTGCTGCTCCTCCACTGGGTGTCAGTTTTCCTGAACAGGCAGATTATCAGTTTGTACATCCCGTGTTCCTCCTGAACCCAGACAGTGAGGGCACATTTCCAAACTCCAACTTGTGTTGTCAGGGGGACTTTTCTAAGCCAATTTCGGTGACCTGAACCATCTCGCTAGTAGTTTTAGTTCCTATCTTGCTTACAAATGCCACTCTCTGGGGAGTGCTCTCAGCAGATGCTCTTGAAACCAGGCTGCAGTTCTCTTGGGCCAGTTTCAGCTAGACACACCTTCAAACCAAAGTAGGCTTTTTCTCTGATGCCATGAGAGGCTCTGATTTAGCCCATTTAACAAGAAGCTCAGTGTTCAGCCAAAAGAGTATTTAGTTTGTGACAGTTATATCTGTTAATATTAACGCCAGTATTAATGTTACTTTTATATAATTAGTTAATATTAATAATATCCATAATTCTTAAGACTTAACTATCCAAAATGCTACAGTAAAGGAGGGTAAAAACTCTTCAACATACTCTTTCATGAAGAAAGAGACTTGCCCTTTGTGTTGGGTAGATGAGACACAAATTCATACACACACTCATATGTGTATAAGAAAGAGCTTTATGGCTGAGCCCCGGTGGTGTAGTGGTTGTACGCGGGACTGCGACCCACTGGAATGGAGGTTCGATTCCAGCTCCACGGGGCAAAGGCTGGGCCTCCTACTCCCACCACCTGAGGGCAGTGATGCCCAAACAAAATAAAACAAAACAAAAAAGAGCTTTATATATAAGAGCAGTTGAATATTGAGAAAACAACCCAGCTCAATCCAGATCAAGTCCATAAGTCCGATGTTAGCCCATATGTCCGATACCAATCTAGAAAATCCTCTTCAGACTCACCAAACAACTTGCAATGATGTCATATGCAGGGAGATCACAGGCCCGTGGGTGGGAAGTCTTGTGGACCCAGTGGCGATGTAAGCATCTCAGCGCTGGCAGGGGTCTCTGCGTGGTTCCTGCAGCTTGGAAACTCTGACTGCCTCAGGGAAGTTTCATGTGACTTCTCCTCAGAAATGTCTCGCAAGGAGTCAGCCTGGTCAGTAGAGAATCTCCAAGGGAGTGAACAGAGAGAGAAAGTGTCTCCTGCCTCCAATAAAGAAGCACGGGAGTTCCAGAATCCTCAGGAGAAAGCCATGCCCACACAGAGGCCTCATTGGCTATTATCTGATTGACAGATTAGACTCCATCCCTTTACTCTTAATCCTCTCAAGTCCCAAATTGACACCAGATTATATAGCTACCCCGCCCTTGTAGATTTCATATTCCTTCTTAATTCGGCCAGTATTTTTTGTGTCTCCTGTGTGCCAGATGTAATTCCTTGGGCAGAACTAGAATGAGGGCATTAATATTGATGATGATTTTTATTTATTTATTTTTAAGAGAGATGCAGCCAATTTACTGGTTGTTGTTTTGGGGTTTTTTGAAGGTAATAAGGTTATTTGGGGGAGGGGTTGTTTTATTTTTTAATCATTTTTATTGAAGGCTCATACTACTCTTACATACAGATACATACATTGTTTGTCCATGCAGATACATACATTGTATGTCAAGCACATTTGTACATTTGTTGCCCGCACCATTCTCAAGACATTTGCTTTCTACTTGAGCCCTTGGTATCAGCTCCTCATTTTCTCCCTCTCTCCCCAACCCCCTCTCCCTTATGTACCCTTGATATTTTTGTTTGTTTGGTTTGGTTTGGAGGGGAGAATATTGGAATCAAGAAGGAACAAAACTGTGAGAATTTAAAGACAGAAACTTGAGAATGCTATCAGTGAGTGACCGAAGAGGTACATTCAGTCTTATACAAGAAGACTATAAAATGACAAAAAGCCAACTAAAATTTTCAATAAGGGTCTGGAATACAAGGAAGATACCAGGTCTTAAGATACCAGAAGTAGGGCGGAGCCCCAGTGCTGTAAGTGGTTGAGTGTGGGACTGCAGCCCACAGGTTTGATGGTTCAAATCCAGCGGCGGCTCTCAGGAGCAGCGCTGGGTAGTTCCCACGACCACCCAAGGGCAGTGATGCCCCGCCCCCCAGAAACAAAACAAATTTACCTCTTTCCTAAACTTCCTTTGATCAATTTTGCTCATTATTAATTATTTTAGTATTGATTCTGTTTGTGTTATTAACTTATACTTTGAAAATATTACTCTTCTCTGAGATTAAAAAAAAATTTATTATTATTATTATTACTACCAATTTTTTTTGGGGGGGGGCATCACTGCTCTCCGGTGGTGGGAGTAAGAGGCCCAGCCCCACTGCTGGCATTGAACCTCTGTCCCAGTGGGCTGCAGTCCCACTCTCAACCACTACACCACCGGGGCTCCGCCCTACTTCTGGTATCTTAAAACCTGGTATCTTCCTTGTATTCCAGACCCTTATTGAAAATTTTAGTTGGCTTTTTGTCATTTTATAGTCTTCTTGTGTAAGACTGAACGTACCTCTTCGGTCACTCACTGATAGCATTCTCAAGTTTCTGTCTTTAAATTCTCACAGTTTTGTTCCTTCTTGATTCCAGTGTTCTCATTATGTTTGTTAGACCCTGGTCTAACTGACTGGTCTGTCCTCATTCTAATTCATCATATATACTACTAGAAAATGCCTTCAGTTCAAAATCTGTCATTGTCTTCCTATTTCCTATTATTTTTAAGGCTGCTTACACCCGATCTTCACCCAGTTTTATATCCATACATAGTCATATGCTTTCTGTCTTCCCATCTACAGGTGGTGCCTGCCTCTCCCTCTCTTCATCTGTCTTGCTCCTTGTCGCTCACTCGTATTCTCTCTCTCTAACCTGTAAAGCCATTATTTAAGGTCCAACCTGAAACCTTTCCGAACTCCTTTTCAGTTCTGACTCTAGTGCCTCCATGTGTTTCAGAATAAAGCTGCATCATAGATTTTCTTTGCTGTACATTTAAAGGGAGCAGATCACCGAGTATTTTCTTCAGTGACTCTCTGAAAAGGATCAGCCCACAGCCTTTTCAGCTAGCAGTTGAACACACACTAATTGGGTCACTTTAATTTATCTCGATTTCATATCTAGAGTAAGTTTCGTCTTTACCGTACAAGGTACTCATATTTTTGTACTTGTTGTGCGTGGTGGTGCTTTGGAAGGCTTGCATATGAGGCTGTCTGCGTATATCAGTCTGATTTCCTCACCTAGAAAACATTCTCCGAGTCTAAGGGCAGAAGTCACGTCTTATTATCTGGAGAATGCATCTATATCCCTTCCCCTCCGCTTCTAAGATGCACACAAGGCCATGCACGCAGCACCCAAACACAGGGAAACGTTCAGTAGACACTTGGTGCTTTCTTAGGGATCACCAGCATAAGCTCCAGATCTGCTTATATGTTCTCTGACTGTTTGTTGAGGAACCAGAGCCCGTCGACGCCTAGAGGATACCTGGAAGGTCAAAAATGAGCACAGGAACTTTGGAAATAAAAGCCAAAAATGAATATGAGAAACAGAGTGCAGGACAAGTTCATATGAACTTCAGATCAGAGATCCAAAAAGTGTCTTAACTGCCCCCTCCTGTTCCACTGGAGTTGTGATTTTGTATAGGCTTTTACTGAAGCACTCTAAGCAGAAAGGAGACTATTCCACCTTTCAGCCAGGGATGGAGGCAAAGGGGCTTTATTGTTGGCCAATCAAAGCTGCCAGGGAGCCTTTTAAATCTATTTTGAGAGGTAGTGGTGACTTTTCCAAATAATCTGATTCAGAAGAGGTTTTGTTTAAATGTTTTTTTTTTTAATTGTTTCCATGGAAAATCCCCCTGGACTATTCCTAATTGCTCATGCTAGAAGAAGCAATCCTAATTCCAGATATTACTCCTTAAATTACCATTCAGACTTTGCTCTTTTTCTGTAATTCATTCCGGGAGGGGGGAAGTTGAAGTTTGAGAAGGATCCCCATGATGATTGGCTTGTCAAGAAAAACCTCAATGGGATGATAGTTAGAATCAAAGAACAAGATTCAACTGAGCTGAGTAAGAAAATTTAGAAACGCAGGCCCGGGAAAGATAAACGCAAATCTAAAAATTCAAGTTGGAAAAGTTCCTTGGGCTCCCAACCTTCCTCTTCCCAAGGGCAGAGACCCTGAGCTGAGGTTTCAGCCATCCCTGAGGGGATATTAGAGCTGGCAAATCAAATCCACATATCCTGCTTTGAGGAATTTGCTCTGGGCCCTGGTCTCCATGAAAAGATGTCTATTGTTTATAGTTTCCTTTTCTAGTTTATGAGCTCACTGTCTCTTTCTTTAACCCCTGTGAATGCCTGGAGTGCCTTCAGAAGGTGTTTCTGGTTATCTCCAAGGTGTTTCTTGTTTAAGGATGTCAGGAAGAAGACTAGACCATCTGATCTACAGTTTCTTATCAGATTTTTAACATTTCATCTGCTTATACCTTCAGACTTAGGAAGGGAATAGGTTAAAGAGAGCATGTCGCTTTAGTGTCCTTCACTGTCAAATCTGAAGATTTCATAAAGCCCCCCTGGGGTAGATGGTTTTGTTTTCAGACCAGTTTCTGTAGGCAGGTAGTCTTTTGACTCACACAACAAAACATTGTTCCGTCTTCCCCCTGCTGGCCTTGTGGCAACACGGCAGAGACACCCTCTGGTGTTCCAGCATCAGCCTTCACCTGCTAACCAAGACAAACAAACCCACCGTCTAGTTGGTGCTAAGTCAGTGATTCTGCGGGGCAGAATAGAATTGCCCCACATGGTTTATAAGACTAATCTTTACAGATGGTTTATAAGACTAATCTATACAGAAACAGAGTGATCCTTCCTTCTCCCTTGGAGCAGGATGAAGTTACTACCCCTTTAGTGAGCATCCAACCACGTTACCTTCTGTATCACCAGGGCTCGATTTTTCACCTACCAAATCCACTGCCATTGAGTGGATTCCACATAAAACTCCTGAGACTGTTAAACTTTGCAGTAGCACAACATAATTGTTCTCTCAGGGAGCAGCTGGTGGGTTTGAACTGCTGACGTTGCAGGTAGTACTCGTCCAGTATGCTTACCCAACAGCACCACCAGGGCTTCCTTCCACCCTCTAGAGCTCAGTAAAAATAAATTTACCCTAACTCAGAGGCCACCTTTCTCCGAATAGAATAAAAATACATGCCGTGTAAACTCTAAGGAGTTACGAATGGGACAGTTATTCAAGTCCAATTAATATAAGCCTCCGAAAAAAAGGCCTGGCAAGGTGCTTCAGGGAGAAAAAAAATAAGTTGTTGAAAACCCCATGGAGCACAGTTACACTATGCCCATCCGAAACTCTCTCAGCCTGCACACGTTCTTTTCAGATCAAAAGTAAAAATGTCCTTTTCTTTTCATGTCTACAGATCAAACTCCTACTCCCACTAGATTCTTAAAGAACTGTGAGGAGGTGGGGCTCTTCAATGAACTTGCCAGCTCCTTTGAACATGAATTCAAGAAAGCCTCCGAGGATGATGAGAAAAAGGCAAGAGACGGGACTTTTGCGGAAAACTGGTGATGTTCAGACCTGGGCAATATTCATTGTTCTCTGGGGCAATTTGCTTGATTGGTTAGAGCACAGAATCATAGACCTAATTGTATAGAACCGAATTTTTGTCATTTACCTTCAAATTTGCCCAGTATGGTGACTCTATGTGTCACTGTGATTCATAGGTGACGTAGGTTGCCAGACCTTTCTCCCTGATTTGCCTCAACCTGGGACCCTCTCTGACACTTGTTCAACAGAATCAGATAGTGCTACTAACCCTGGGTAACGTTCCAGGTCTTTAAAGATAGTGTGACTGATGAGTGCAAATCTTCATTAAAAATTGATCTTTTTATTTTTCCCCAGCAATCTCCTTTTTAAAAAATACTGGGGAATTCCTAAGGGGCGGGAGAGGTGGAGGTGGGGACAAAAAATAAATAAATAAAAATGAAAAAAAAATCACTGCTGGCTTACATATCTTAAAAGATTATAAAATGGCTCTGGATTTTTATTTTTGTATTTTTATTTTGTTTCTGTCTTTTTGTGGGCATCACTGTCTCTGGTGGTCGTGGACACTATCCAGTGCCACTCCTGAGAGCCACCGCTGGATTTGAACCGCGAAGCCCACGGGCCGCAGTCCCACACTCAACCACTTACGCCACCAGGGCTCAGCTCTGCTCTGGATTTTTAGATAGCATTCTGTTGCCAAAATCCTAGTCTTTTCTAAGCTGATAAGACTTTGCATCTGGTTTGGGTTTGTTTGTTTGTTTTTTTTGTTTGTTTTTTTGGGCATCACTGCCCTCAGGTGGTAGGAGTAGGAGGCCCAGCCTTTGCTCCGTGGAGCTGGAATTGAACCTCCATCCCAGTGGGCCGCAGTCCCGCGCACAACCACTACGCCACCGGGGCTCAGCCCAAGACTTTGCACCTGCACTATTTTCATTTGATCATTTATCGAATTTTTTTCTTTGTGTTGAATTTTGACTCTTCTGTGTGGTCAGCACGTGAAACTCGAGATAGGTTACGTGTGGTTACTGCCCTCAGAGGCTTTCTAATGAGCCAGAGCATAAGTTTGGAGAAAAATGTTAATAGATTGATTCCTTTCAAAGTAGGTAGATCTGGATGGTGAAAGAACTAGTAATTATGTCACTTCAGGAATAGCTAAAGAAATTGATGTTTTGCTTAGGAACGGGAAAATTTCAACAAAATTGTGGTCTTCAGATATCTAAATAGTTTTCACATAAAAGGAGGGTTAAACTTATGCTATAGGGCCCCACGGACAAAGAACGACCACTAGAGCTGTCACAAAGTATGTTCAGTGGCAGGTTGGGTGCTTAATGGAGATACTGTAAGCGTATTTACATGTTGGGATTTCTTTTAATCCTGTGGGATTATATTTCTGATTTTCATCTTTTTATTCCAGATCCCTAGACAATCCCGTAGTTTAAAAGACCAGAGATAATATTTAAATAAGCAGAATAAAAAGAAACTAGTTTCATAGAATAGGGAAAGTTTGGTGGGAAAGGGAATTGCAAGATGATGGTTGTACTCTTCTTTGAAATTAAAAGTTTTGGATTTTATTGTTTAAAAAATCTTATCTGTATTCCACAATGATTTAGAAGACTCCAAATGGCATATCTAGAATCTTTTGTACCTCTCATAAGTGCATGGTGCACAAAGGCATAGCATCTCATCAGAATATAGAACATAAGAAAATTTCCCATAGGAAACAACCAGATTGTATGAGAGAGAAAACAGGTAAATCAAGACATTTGTGCCTTTTCTTCTTTTTTTTTTTTTTTTTTAGGCATCACTGCCCTGGTGGTGGGAGTAGGAGGCTCAGGCTTTGCTCCTGTGAGCGGGAATTGAACCTCCATCCCAGTGGGTCGCAGCCCCGCGCACAACCACTACGCCACCGGGGCTCAGCCCCCTTTTCTTCTTTTTTTTTTCATTTAGCTTAAAATAATAAGAATGCAGGGCTGAGCCCCGGCGGCGCAGTGGTTGTGTGTGGAACTGCGGCCCACAGGGTTGGGCGGTCAAACCCAGCAGCAGGTCTCCAGGAGCGAGGCTGGGCTTCTTACTCCCACCAGGGGGCAGTGACGCGCACACACACACACACACACACACAATGCAAAATAAAGTGTCCTATCTTTGGCACCCTTTCCCCAGTCCCTTGACTTTCTCTGAGCTGCTTTTCTGCTATCGCCCTCCTTCAGCTGGCAGAAAGTGAAGAGACGCAGTGGTGGTGCATATCCATTTCCACTTTCAAATGGCAAACCACTCAATTGTCTCCTTGCTGGTTTTATTTTAGAGATCCAACCATTTCATCACCTTGTTGCTACAACCTAAATTTATAATTAATTAATTTTACTACCTCACTTCCACTGCCCTTTTCTTCCTCTCCCAATGAAAGAAATTCATCAAATTCCTTCCACCAAGATGTGAGGGTTTTTAATGCATTGTAGACAAAGTCAAGAAAAGTAGCATCTCATTTTGCCCAAAATAACAAGACTTTCCCACTGCCATTTTAGCTCAGTTGACACGTCCGCAAGGCTGATTCGTAGCTGACCAGGCCAATCTTCACTGGACATTCACTCCCCAGTGTTTCTTCCTGCCTGTATGAAGGTGGTCTTTAGCCCCGTCTTGATGAGAAGCACACGCTGGTAGAAGATCGTTTCCAGGAGTGTTTAATGAGCTTGAGGCTTTCTGAGCCACAGCTTTTCTTAAAGATGCCCCAATGGTGCTTTAAGTCTTTGGTTGTATTTACTTAGAGACCATCCCTATGACTTCTAGGAATCCCAGAATTATGTAAATCGAGCCAGATTGTTATAGTCATATAAAACAAATAAGAGCAGAAATGAAACCATCTTCGCTGTCACTCACCCTCATCAAAATGGAGGAAGCAAGAGCCATTGCCACCTTTTCAAAAGTAGTAACCCACTCCATCGAGTTGCTTCCCACTCACAACCTGTGAGGCAGAGTAGAGCTGCGGCGTGGGGGGTGCTCAACTGTGGATCTTGATGGGAGCAGACAGCCTCATTTTGTCTCAGGAGAGTGCCTAGTGCGTTCAAACCAACAACCTGATAGTTGGCCGCTCAATGCTTCATCCACCACCCACTAACTCGTATCTTTAGTTTACGCAGCCACTGAGACGATATCAAGGGAAGAATTGAAAATAAGCTCTTCTCTCACCAAGAAACCAAGGTGTCCTGGTGGTGCTGTGGTATAAGCATTAGTCTGCTACTATAAGGTTGACAGTTCAAATCCGTCAGCCTGTCCTTAAAGATTTACAGCCTCACAAACTTTGGATGGGGTCATTATGAGTCAGAGTCAATTTGATGGTAGTGGGTTCACCAAGAAACCTAGAGTGTGAGCAAAGCAAAAGAAAAGATGCACTTTGAAAAAAAAAAGAAAAGAAAGATCCATTTTGTCTTGAAACTGGACTCCCCCTCCAACCTCCAGTGATAGTGTAGTGTCAAGGCCATTATCTCAAAGGTTCCCTCCATTGCTATTTATGGTTCCACAGCTTTGTGAGTTGATTTTACTACTACCACAAAAGTATCCTTTTTCCTTTCTAGTTTTCTCCATTAAGGGTTCCAAGGTCAAGTTTGTGCGCATGCACTCTCTCATTTTTTCCACTGATCAGCTAGTCAGCCTTTCTTTGTTACCCCAAAGTCCTGTCTGGATAAAACTCCAAGTTTATTGTATGAGATCTTAGGAAGAAATCACAGTAAGATACGGAGAGTTCACAGAAAAGATGTTTCCCATCTTCTTTGCAAGACTTGAATGACTAGTTTATCTTCAGATACGTCTGATAATTGAGCAGTTTTGTCATTTGGATTGGCAGTCCTCCAGCAGCCACCAGCACTAGTTGGGAACAGATTGGAACCTGATTCAAGAAATCATATTACTTTGCTTAAAGGAATGTGTTAAAATACATGATCATGGGGCTGAGCCACTGGGATGGAGGTTCAATTCCAGCAGCAGCTCCAGAGGAGCAAAGGCTGGGTCTCCTATTCCCACCACCAGAGGGCAGTGATCCCCCCCCCCAAAAAAAAAAAAATACATGATCATGATGATTTTGTCTTGATTTTTTTTTTTTTTTTTTTTTTGGTTTGGGCATCACTGCTGTCCGGTGGTGGGAGTAGGAGGCCCAGCCCCACTGCTGGAATTGAAACTCTGTCCCAGTGGGCTGCAGTCCCACGCACAACCACTACGCCACCGGTGCTCAGCCCTTTGTCTTGAGTTTTAATGACTTTTTTTCACTGTACAGATTATGCTATCTTCATTTTGTAGTTACACAAACTAAAACCCAAAGAAGTTTCGTTGATTTAACCAGAGTTTTACATGAAACAGGTTGTTGTTGTTGTTGTTGTTAGAATCTACATTTCTCTAACTTGCAGATCAATACTTTGACCGAAGGCTTGATTTCTTGGAAATATTTTCTTGTCTCATAGCTGTAAAGAATTAGATTTGAACTTTCAGGGATTCATGGGGTTGAATTCTGCTCATTTCTCTTCATTAACAGGCTGCTGCTGGGCCCCTTGACATGTCTCTGCCCTCGACACCAGATATCAAAATCAAGGAAGAAGAGCCAGTAGAAGTGGACTCATCGCCACCAGACAGCCCTGCCTCGAGTGCCTGTACCCCACCACACAAGGAGAAGGTAGACTCCCCCAAGACTCGGTCCAAATGTCAGTCGAGAGGTTAAGTTTGGATTCATTGGGTTTATAAGTAGTGTATCTCGCATTTAGATAGACGTTCATTGCTTTGAAGGTGTATATAAGTGAGACCAGCTCACTGAGCGCTGGGCCTCCACAGGTCAGGGGTGGTGAGGCTGGTATAGGACCAGGGTCTCACTCTGTTGGGCGCAGGGCCGTGATGACCTGGGACGGACTCGGCAGTCCCTCACCAGAGCAACCATGTGGGTAGGACCGCATCTCACTTCTCCCCATATTTAGTTTGATGGCATCTCTCAAAACTAACCCCTCCCTAAACTGTACCACCATCCCCTTCATGACCTCCCCTTTCACCAGCAGCCAGCCAGCTCCTCCGTTGCCTCGGGTTGCTTTCAGGGCCAGTGCAACAGCCGACGACCTAACACGACAGCAGAAAGAAAGCCATTTGTCTCAGTACAATCTGATTCCTTATTCAGACTTCCATCATCTCTCTTTTAAAGGGCTCTATAGCACTATTCAGCAATTGCGCTGGCTCGCTGGGGTGGGGGTTAGGATCCCCACTACAAGGTTGGGGGTTCAACACCACCCACCACTCCCTATGAGATAGATTAGGCGCTCTGCTTCCATGACGATTTGCAGTTGTAGAAACGTTCCATCGGGGTGCTGTGGGTGGGAATTGACTGGTGGCAGCCGGTTCGGGCTGGTCCAGAAGAGATACTGGGTTGCCTTATCACAGTGACCCCTGCCTCTTGCCAGTACAGCCCACCAGACACTGAGGGATCAAGTTTAGTGTTGGAAGTATCCAGGATGATAGGAGAATTATAGCAGTCTTAGAATTTATGTAGTACTGCAGTACTTCTCCAAAGATTTCAAGTTATTTTTCAGCTGTCATTTCATTCACATGGTCATCAGTTCTGAATCCAAGATTCTTGCTCATTGGGTGACTGAGATGGAGGTGTGTGAACTTGATAGAATCAGGTTGCTGGTTACATGAGTCGTTCTTGTGCTCTTTCCATTAAATGTGTCTAAGTCTTTCCCCATCGAGCCTTTGGTGATCTGTTGGTCTCTCCTTCCCAGGAGGCTGCCCCGAAGCCTGTTGTGCTCTCCACCCCCACGCCCACCATCGTGCGCCCCGGCTCCCTGCCGCTTCACTTGGGCTATGACCCTCTTCACCCAACCCTCCCCTCCCCAACCTCCGTCATCACCCAGGCTCCGCCCGCACACAGGCAACTGGGGTAAGTGAGAGCAAGCGGGGACGGTGAGACCGACCCTGCACGCCGGGGCCTAAGGAGGAGCGGTCACTGAGACTCAGACGCACTCTTGATTTCCCTCGAAGAAGAAGTGCTTTTGCCTTCCTAGTAGGCAAGTGACTGTTTCTCAGGAGACAGTACTTCCTGAATGTGGGGCTTAATGCTGCTTCTTTGACGTAACAACACCTCTGAAAGTCATCACGGTGCTGGAGGCCACATACAGACGTGTGCTTAGTTCTCAGCCTCACCCCCACTCTTCTTAGTCCCTACGCGCCCACTTTTACCTGTTTACCCACCTACCTTCACTCCTTGCATGGTCCACAGAGATTTCCTGATGGGGTGACTTGAAATCCTGTGCCCAGATACCCATCGGTTAAGAGGTTGTTGGTGGGAGTTCGTTTCTGAGAGCTCATTGTTGTCTGACCCTAGTAAGAAAAATGAAAAAAAACCAAAACACCACAGCTGCTGTATTTGGGACAGGGTGAGCATATCACGGAAAGGAATGAGTGAAACTTACTGAACTTCAGCCATCAGATGACATGACGCAGCTTTACAAAATGACGACCTTGTTCTAATGCTGCCTGCTTCTTAAGGCAAGACAGAATGTATACATGCCACTGGTGTCAATGTTTATTTAATTGTCTTAAACTCCAGGTAAGAGTAACTTCTCACCCATTTGAATCAAGTGGTATTTCTTAATCGGCGAGGTTTAAAGATCCCGCCCTTTTTCTCCATCTCTAAGGTTAGATAAATAGCTTTCCTTGCTTTTTTCCACCTTCATGAGGGTATGAGATTGGCATTGTCACAATACCTCCCTATACCTTCCCTAGCTAGCAATGCCTGGAAAGTGTACAACTACAGGAGGAAGGTGCATAGGGAAAAAAGAGTCTGTGTCATGAACATTTCGCTTCATGTCTTCTCTAGGTCTCCCACCGGCTCCCTCCCTCTCGTCATGCGTCTTGCTAATGGACAGACCATGCCCGCGCTGCCAGGGCCTCCGGTGCAGATGCCTTCTGTTATATCGGTGAGCTCTGCAGCTGGTGCAGCCAAACCCCACCGACACGCTGATCCCTCCCTCCCACCTGAATGTTCATAACCACACGTGCACCCCAGGGAAATGTGGGCTCCGGTCTGTATTAGTTGAGCATGGCAGCCCGCCCAAGCGCTTTACTAAACTCTGCCAATCTAGCATTATGGAACAATAGACAAAGACTCATCTGGACAATTAGCTCCTGGTCGAGGAATTGATCTTGCAGGCCCGCTGATTGGTTGATTTCACTTGGCACTTAGCACCTCCCAAATTGCTTATCACGTTCCTCAAGGTACAGCCTCAGTCTGTCACACTACTGAAGGATTGGATTCCCCACCCGGGAGTGCTCCGCGGGGGACGAGGGTCTTTCCCAGGCCGTCCCTGTATAGGCTATGGGTCGTTTGCATAGCGCAGGCTCTCACATGCCAGTCTTAAAAGCACTTCATTTTGGAAAGCTTCTTCCCTACCAATCATGTCCTGCCCCCCCCCCCGGGTTTCCTTCTTTCTCTTGATCCAGCTGGCCAGACCTGTGTCCATGGTACCCAACATTCCTGGTATCCCAGGCCCACCCGTTAACAGCAGTGGTTCTGTTTCTCCCTCTGGCCACCCTATGCCATCAGAAGCCAAGATGGTGAGTATATCCCAGCCTTGAGCAGTGCTGGCCCTCTGAAAAGAAAAAAAATCCCAGCCTCAGCTTTCCAAATGAGCTATGCAAAGGGACTTTCAGGGACCTACAAAGCTAAGGACACCTCGCTGGGGGTTCTGGAAAAGAAAGGACCGTGATTCCTGGCTCCCATCGTTTCTCCTCCACTTGTAAAGTCTGGTTCATAGATGTGGCAGTGAGAAGAGGCAGCACAGATTGTTTGGATTGGAGCAGTTGCTGTTTTCATTCCAGGGTGACAGATGGAGGGTGGGTGGGCAGGCAGGGGAGCTGGCCAAGAGGTGAATAGCTGTGTAGCCAGCCCTTGGCCAGGATCCAGGAGAGAGCTTTCATCTGGACCCCAACCCCCACCCCCACCCCACCCCCTCCAACTGTGCCCAGGATGGTAGCCAGAGAACAGACTAGGCATTTTAGAGAGCCAGGTGCTCATTCTCTTTCCCTGTCGTTTTCTTTTAAGGGATAAGTCATGTGGAAATTTTTGCTATCTGTAAGGTCACTGGTAAAACCTAAGCCCACTCTTGTCATTCCTGGGAGAATCTAACTCTTAACAAGCTTTTTTCCTCTTCCCCCCCTCCCCCCCACCTTTTCTTTCCCCACAGAGACTAAAAGCCACTCTAACCCATCAGGTCTCTTCAATCAATGGTGGCTGCGGAATGGTGGTGGGTACTGCCAGCACCATGGTGACAGCCCGTCCAGAGCAAAGCCAGATCCTCATGCAGCACCCTGATGCCCCATCCCCAGCCCAGCCACAGGTCAGTTGGGCCCGCAGAAACCAGCCGTGTCACCCTTACTCATAGTGCCATAGCCGTTTTTCATGGAGCAGAAAAATTAGGGAAGAACCGATTTCAGCTCCTGAGGGTGTCTTCGTGCTCCTCTGGTGCCTACTGACAGTTCCTTTTGTACTCGTCCATTATGTGCAGACAGACTTGAGAACGTAGAGCCGCCGTGGAGGTGGTCTCAGTTTCACAAGTTGCTTTGGAATTAAATAGGCCTCCGTTTCAGATTGTCTGCTCTGGACAGGTGACAGCAACCTCAGGTGGGCTGCTAGAGTTACATCCTTGGCCCAGCCCCTCATGTTCTGATGTCATCACCTGCTTCATCAGTTCCCACCACAGGTCCAAACACTTAGTGGCCATATGTACCTTAAAACTTAGCCAACAACACCAAAAGCCTACATCTGAGGGGCTTTTTTGTGGGATGCCAAGCCTGCCCACCCTGGTAACCCTCCCCTCCCTGCTTGTCATCCCTGGAGAGTGCACAGCAGTCGCCCTTCTTGCTCCTTCGGTGTTGTAGCTTTCCTCCTGGAGGAAACGGGTGCTCCCTTCCTAGTTCCCACCGATTTCTTTCTTTCCCATTTTTCATTTGCTTTTTGGTTTAGCAAGTTCATGCACCTTCATTAACTGAATGAGTTACCCAGTAACCTAGGAGCAACTAGGAGCCAAGCTTTTCCTTTTCCTTTGTGTGTGTGTGTGTGTGGCAACATGGCCCTGGTGGGAGTAGGAAGCCCAGCCTTGCTCCTGGAGAGCTGCAGCTGGATTTGAGCCATCAACCCTAGGAGCCACAGTTCCACACACAATCACTATGCCACCAGGGCTCAGCCCCCTTCTCCCTTTTAAAGCTCTAATCTTTTACCTGTTTTTCCTTGAGACAAAAGGAAAGTTCACATTCTTTTTTCGGGCATCACTGCTCTCCAGTGGTGGGAGTAGGAGGCCCAGCCCCCCTGCTGGAATTGAACCTCTGTCCCAGTGGGTCGCAGTCCCGCGCACAACCACTATGCCACCGGGGCTCAGCCCTAAAAGTTCACATTCTTAAGAGATTTATTATCAATTTCTCAGAGAAATTTACTGCCTTCAGTGCAGTGGAAACCAATGGCTCAAAGCCCCTGACTCCGTATTCGGAGTCTAAATTTTCCTTTCCTGTGTTTTGTTGGTTTTTGTTTTGTTTTTTTTTTGTGGGCATCACTGCCTCTAGCGGTCATGGGCGCTACCCAGCCGCTGCTGGATTTGAACCGCCAAGCCTGCGGGCTGCAGTTCTGCACTCAACCACTTACGCCACCAGGGCTCAGCCCTTGTTGGGGCTTTTTTTAAGAGGAGACAGCACTTGTCTGAGTAGATAAAGCCATCCCTGGATTATATTGTTGAAGAGCAACAGTCACGCAGCTCATACGCCTCTGTGCCAGCCCTAGACACTCTGACGTAATGGAGTGGAGCACGTGACTCTTGTGCACGTGGTGTAAGTGATTCTCGTGCAACTGGTGCAAGCTCTGGGGAGTCCTGCCGAGTCGGGATGGCCGAGTTAGCGCGTCCTCAGTCGAGCTGCTAACCACAAGGTCACTCGTTGATCTGCAAGAGAAGGACAAGGTTCTGCTCCCGTGAAGATGGAAAGTCTAGAAACCCACAGGAACAGTTCCTCCCTGTCCAGTAGGGTCTCCTTGGGTCAGAATATCCATGATGGCAGGGAGTTTTAGCTTCACATTCATACTCCCCAATAAAAATGCATGTGGGCACTCTTTGACATTAATTTCTGCAATCCATTGGCCTTTCTACATTTTGTTTCACTTTTGTCTGCTGTTGTGAAGTTGACTTGTCTTCTCTGAACACATGCCAGCTAACGGAAAGGAAGGAGGATCCAAAGGCGCCGTCATGGCAGAGGGCATCAGCCAAAGTGTAGAAACGAAAGAGGGGCTTGTGCTAGGAATGATGGATCATTGTCAAATGACAATAACCACGTCTCCCCATAGTATCCCATCGCTTGCTGATAAACGCAAATAAAAGCGTTCTTCCTCCTTTTCTGACACGTGTTGTAGCATGCAATTGTTTGTTTATCTTGTGTGTCTAAATCTTTGATCCTCAGACTTTTTTTGTAAGGTGTCCCTAAAAGTTCCCCTGATACTGATTTATCTGCCTACCAGAGTCTGCATTGCTAAAAAACAAAGGGATCCTGGTTTCATTTTGCCTGTCTGTACAAGAGGATACCCCACCCCCAAGCTATATTTTTAAATTCTCTGATAAGACAACCTTAGCACCTTCAAAGTACTCTCCATGACACTTAATACATTTGTCAAATCTGCGATTCCATTCTTAGGAACATATTCCAAACTCATCTGTTTGGACGGCTGATAGCACCTCCCTCGTTTTTTTCTTTACTCTTCTACGTTGTCAAAACACTGCCCTTTCATGCCCCTCTTCATTCACGGAAACGCAAAGAAGTCCCACGCCATGAGATCAGGTGAATAAGGTGGGTGGGACAAGAAACGCATGGTGGGTTTTAGCCTAAAACTGGCACACTGAGATTCATTGTCATGGTGGCAAAGCCAATTCCCCATCTGCTACACCTCGGGCCCGTTTTGTTGTACACTATCAGGCAGTCTTTTCAGAACCTCTACATAGAAAGCATGATGAGCAGTCTGACCAGGTCAAACAAACAACAGCTGCACACTCCCCCTCACATAAACTTGATTTCACTTGATGAGTTTTTGGGGGGCCATGTGACCACAGCATCTTCCACTGGCTTGATTGAGGATTGCTTTTGAGTTTGTAAGAATAGCAATGTGTCTTGTCACTAGTAATGACCTTGGGGAAAAAGTCTGGGTCGTTCAGAGCAAGGCATGTTTCCGCTCGACGCTCTTTTTTCCTGGCCAGTCAGGACCCAAGGCACAAATTTTACAGTCATCCTTCTCATTCCCATATCTTCCATTAAAATTTGCTGAACTGAGCTCCAAGGTAGTCCAGATAGCTTCTCCATCTCTTCAGTAGTCTTTGAGCACAAATGCCTGAATTTTGTTGATGTTTTCATCCATTTGGGAAGTTGACAGATGTCCAGAACAAGGTCTGTCATCAATCCACATCTCACCATTTTGAAACAAGAAAACCACTTGTACACAGGAGTTTTTCCCATAGTGCCGTCCTTGTAATCTGTGTTCAACATCACCACAGTTTCTGTGGCATTTTTTTCCAAGCAGGAAACAAAATTTCACAGCCAAACACAGTTCTCTTAAACTGACCATCACAAAAACAAAGTTCAAGCGTTCAAATATTTCTTAAACAAAAAAATTCACTGAGCGCAGAGAGCACCTTCCCGGGCGACACCGTTGGGTGCACTAACTCAGCAAGTTTCTCCATGCTCGCCTCACAGGAAAAGTGGGAACCAGGAAAGCTCCTCCCAGCGCATTTTTCCCCCCTTTTGGGGTAACCTCTCGTACGTTTGTCTCAGAAATAAGCAACATCTCCATGAAGTGCGTTTGCCTGAGTATGGGGCGGAGAAGATTAGAAGGAACTGGGGGGAGAGTAGTGAGGACACTTGCTATGGTTACCAGATGACTGGCAGATCTGACTAGTCTGACTAACGGTCGGGTTCAGTTCAGAAAGACTGTTTCCATCAAGTAACTGCCCTTTCTTCCTGGACAACAGGTCTCCCCAGCTCAGCCCACCCCAAGTACTGGGGGTAGGCGGCGGCGCACAGTGGATGAAGATCCAGATGAGCGGAGACAGCGATTTCTGGAGCGCAATCGGGCCGCAGCCTCCCGGTGCCGCCAAAAGCGGAAGCTGTGGGTGTCCTCCCTGGAGAAGAAGGCGGAAGAACTCACTTCCCAGAACATTCAGCTGAGTGTGAGTGGGCCCCAATGGTGTCCGGGAGCTGTTGGCTCGGCAAAGCAGGGTGGTTTTTTGGCTTTGAAGTGGCACCTGATACGGCAGGCCTGCACGAGGGGGCGGGCCTGTAAGTAGCGCATATCCAGGAGAAGTGCGGAGAGAACCTCACAGCCAGCTCTGCGATCTCTTCCCTAGAAGAAAGGCACCGCCTTTTACTGCAGGTGGGCCACTGGATCGAGCCCTGAGAGCCCATGGAGGAAGGGAGCTGCTCTGAGTGCCCTGAGGTGCTCTCTTGTTGTCAGCCGCATCCGGCTGGGCTCTGGGGCCCTCGGAGGGCAACGTGTCTGCCTTGATAATGCAGGCCATTCCTAGCTGTCTGAGAACCATGGTAGCTTTCTTCCCAGGTCTTAAAGGGTCCTCTTCGCACTGAGTCTTAACAAAATAGAAGATAAAACCACGGTAGTAGACCAGAAATAATCCAAACATTCTTTTCTTGTTGTTTTTTTGTTTTTGTGGGCATCACTGCCCTGGTGGGAGTAGGAGGCCCAGCCTTGCTCCAGGAGAGCTGCTGCTGGATTTGAACCGCCAAGCCCGCGGGCCGCAGTCCCACACTCAATCACTTACGCTATCGAGGCTCAGCCTCCCAAACATTCTTTTGAATGTTTTTCCTTCTATTGATTATCTGTTAAAATATATCATTACAGAGGACTTACATGAAACAGATGCATGGTGTTAAAATATAAACGGTTTAGATGCAAACAAAGCCCCTCTTCAGTCTGCATTTCCCAGTCTCATTCTCTTCCCCACGATGCTTGATGTGAACCTTTCAAATGTAAATGTATTTCTCTATTACTTTCATTTATAATTTTGATAAGAGAGTAGGGGAAATTGTGTGTTTATTTTAATATCAATGTTTACAGGATGTCCTGGAGTTCTAGGTTTATGTATAAAAATCTACCTCATTGTTTTTAATACCTATGTAGTTATGGATTCCATAATATGCTATATTATAAGGTATAGGTATTTAGAGTATTTCTAATTTTTTTGGTTTTTTGTTGTTGTTGTTTGTTTTTTGGGGGGACATCACTGCTCTCCGGTGGTGGGAGTAGGAGGCCCAGCCCCACTGCTGGAATTGAACCTCCGTCCCAGTGGGCCGCAGTCCCGCGCACAACCACTACACCACTGGGGCTCAGCCCTATTTCTAATTTTTTGATAAGACAGCAATGCTACCACGTATGTTGTCTGCACTTATTAGATAGTTCTGTTAAATAGATTCCCAGAAGTAGGTTTCTTTAGCCAAAAGACATGCATTATTGATTTTCTACAATCCTAAATAGTAGTAGTCATTTCCTATTAAGTCAAACCTTACCTTCGACCACTGATCCTTGAAATCTGTGACCATGCTAGCCTTGTCCTGAGTCGTGCTGTATCCAAGGAAGAAACTACAGGCGGCACACTGTCCTCACATGGCTGACAGTCGCCGGGGGTTCAAGAGTGGGTAACAAATGTCCTTGGTACTCTTTCCTCCTTCAGAATGAAGTCACATTACTGCGCAATGAAGTGGCTCAATTGAAACAGCTGCTGTTAGCTCATAAAGATTGCCCAGTCACTGCACTACAGAAAAAGACCCAAGGCTATCTAGGTGAGTGGCTCCTCTCCAGCAGGGGCGGCCAGACAGTAAACTGCGCGCGCTGCGTCTCGGCTGCATCGTCCCACACTCCGTCACGCAGCAAGGCCAACTCACAGGGATCCTGGAGGAGACGGCAGAACTGCCCTGCTGCGTTTCCCAAACCGCAGCTGCTTTCTCCTGAGGGGTGACTGGTGGTTTTGAACTGTGCACCTTGTACGTCACAGCCCAAATGTTCTGGGAAGTCCAAACGAGGAAGGGCGGGGGGTAGTTTCTGTGGAGGGAGCAACCATTCCTGCACCACCACCACCCCAAAAAAGACATTTAAAGATTACCCTAATTCTTTATCATCATTGGGGATGATGGTTCTATGAAATGCCTACTTTTGTGGTGGACACTCTGCCATCTTGCCAGCGAGGTGGATAGTACCTCCACTGACAGCCGAGAAAACAGCACACAGCTTAGATACCTGAAGTTACACAGCCCAGATTCACACCCAGCCTTCCTGACTCCAAAGGCACTAGCTTGGCTTAGAGGAAATGTATGCTGCAGATGATGCTAAAGCACTGGAATTTTATGCTTCTAACGAGAGGCTGACAATGGTTCCGTTTATCACTTAGGAGCACCTATAAAATAGTGGTAGAGATGGCCACAGAGTTGCGCTCAAATCAAGTACAATTCCAAAATTTAAATTACTGTGAAGAATTTCCTGATGGACAGTAAAGGTTAATAAGTGCTAGTTTCCCTTTACAGATTAAATAAATTCATGTAACTCTTGGGCCTCAAATTTTGCTATGGTGACTTCTTCTTCCACTGACTGTCATTATCATTCCAGAGATGTGTTCCTGTAGGAAAAGAGGAGCCACATCACCAATTTCAAACATCTGTACTTAAATTTTAATATGTACTTCAGGGCACATTCATCCATTAAGCTAATATTTACTGAGTGCCTGTTCTGTGCTAGGCACTGGTTCACATGGCAGGGATAGAATAGGAACCAAGTAAATTAGATTAAAAACCCAGCCCTTGAGGAGTTCATATTTTAGCAGGAGAGGCACACAATACACAAGATAAATAGGTGAAATATACGCTATGTTAGATGATAGTAATTAGACGAAATGTATGGTGTGTTAGATGATAGTAAGTGCTGGGAAGACAAAATAAAGCAGTAGTCTTGCAATGTTAGCTGAAGTGGCCTTGGACAAAGACCTAACAAAAATGAGGGCGGCTAGTCAGGCATTTATATGAAAATAGTTTGGGCAGCAGGAGCAGTGAGTGTATGGCTAGAATGGGGGGACGGGGTGGAGAGTGTTGACACTGACGGGGAAGAGGTCAGGGAGCACTGATGGAGACCAGCCTGCACTCCACAATGGCCACCACTAGCACGTTCCCCGTGCCTTGACTGCCCTGACGTCTGCGTCGGGGCGGAAGCCGTCCACTCGGGGAGCTACGGCACGAGGACAGGAAAGAGATGCTGGAGCTTTGACCGGAATGGGACTGGTAAAAGTGCTGAGCGGTGGCTGAGTGTAGGATGCCTTTTGTAAGAAAGGCGGGCTGGTTTTATGACGGGGCAGTACCTCTGAGAAAGAAGAGTACAGCTCTGCAGCCTAAGTCTTGGCTTGACTGAGAAGCTGCAAGGCTGGGGCTGACCATTGAGATGACGTGGAAGGGAGGTAAGGGAACTCCGTTTGGGACAACGTGAGTTCAAGAAGTCAGGCTTGTAGGTAGAGGTGTCATGCAGGCAGCTGGTTTTCTGGGTCCACAGTTCATTGGAAAGACTGGAGACAGCAGATCCTACGAAGTCAATTTTTATACCCATGAAGCTGGAGGAAATCACCAGTGTAGAGATATAGAAAGGGAAAAAGAAGAAGAAGAAATCATCCCAGGACTGAGGCCTGCTATACTCCAAAGAGATCAAAGAGACAAGAAGAGTCCACAAGAGAGACAGATACTGAGCAACCAGAAAGACTGCTAGAGGCAGACTAGCCGAATGCGGTGCGCCCAGAAACCGACAGAGGAAGACAGGAAGCGCGCTAAGAAAGACCTGTTTCACATCCTGTAGAGTTGGGGAGGGCAAGGACTGAGTATTTATCATTATGTAGTTTAGCTACATATTAAATTTTCGACTCATCCCCTACACGACCTGTGGCAGGTAGTCGGATCCATTTTCCTCTACATACCTGTTTTACAGCCGAGATGTACTGTAGTTCCTGCTGTGTAGTGTAGACAGTATGGTGGGCATGTGCAACGTAGGTGAGTGCCAACACTAGTGAGGCTCAGGGCCGGTAGGAGATGAACTTGAAAACCAGTGCACGAGGTAAGTATGGAGGGCCCCTCAGAGAGCTCCTGCATTGGGGACTTCCTGAAGAAAAGGGCCCGAGTTTTCCGACCTGACACATGAATACTGCTCACTGGGTGAGGAGTAAGTAAATGTATGTTCTCAAAGCACAGAAGACGCATTATCTGACCCCTGAAAGAAGGCTCGAGCCTTCAGCAACAAGTTTCCCCTGTTCCGCACATCTCTCTGTAAGAAGCCACAGAGGCTTCTGAAAGGTTATGTGTTGGGCTGCCGTCCGCAAGGGCCACAGTTCAAAACCACCAGCTGCGCCAAGGAAGAACAATGGGGCTCTCTATTCCAGCAAGGCATTAGTCTTGAAAGCTCAGAAGCAGTTCTGCCTCGTCCTATGTCACTCTGAAGCAGCATCGGCTCCTTGGCAGTGACTGAAGTTTTTTGTTTGTTCTCATTTTAATGAGTCTTTTTATTGGGGGCTCTTACAGTTCTTTTAACAATCCATACATCAATTGAATGTGGTTTTTTGAGAGCGGCTATCTGATACTCCAACTTCTTGATTAATGAGTAATATGAACTTACCAAATTTTTGCACCTCAAATAGTTGTATCTAATAGTAAATTGTTATTGTCAGTTTAAGTGTAATGACATAGCTCAAATAAATGTTTTAAATCAGTAACACCTAGATTGATGGTCAGGAAGACCTAACAAGCCTCTTCACTGTAGCGCTAACAGAACCTTTGCCATCCTCTGATTGTAGCTCGATATTTATCAGGCCTAGCCATGATTTAAACTCCGCTAAGTGCTAACGTGGAATGATTTAATTCCTATAGGAATGAGAGAAAATGGCTAAAAAGAGGGCTCTCTAAAATCTTTAAAGTTGTGAAAAAGAAGACAAGCATTCCAAATGGAAACAGTGTTCTACTGGACCATGCGCAGACCTGGACGCTGGGCATGGACTTGCCATGCCGGGGCCTGGCTTTATAAGGGTGGCCCAACCCCCAAGCCCAGGGCGTCTGCAGTTTTACAGAAAGGAGCCCGAGTGACCCAGCAGGCGAAGCATTGGACTGCTGACCCGGTCAGCTGTTGAGCGGGAGAGAGGAGGCCGTGTGCTCCCAGACTGACACACAGACACACGGCTGGGGCCGCTTCACTCCACCCTCAGGGCCCTGCGCAGCGACCGGCTTGACAGCAGAGGGTCTGGTTGGGTCCATCTTGAGGAGAGCAGACTGTCGCACCTTTCTGCCACGGGAAAGGAAGAGTCTGAACTGCCAGCCTTTTGGTTCGCAGCCGAGTGTTCCCCCACGTAGCCACTGGGATCCGTTAACGTTGCCCTCATGTGCGTTTCTGCCATGTCTTCCCATTTCCTAGCCCTTAGAAGCCAGGATGCCTCACCTCCTCTGCCCCCCTCAGTCCCCACCCCCTCCCCAAGAAAGGGAATTAAAAAAGAGAAGTTTAATTTTCTTCAGGGCTTTTTTTTTTTTTGAATTTTGGCAAAAGGGCCTCTTTCTCCCTTGTGTTTTCTAACCCTGTGATGTTTGCCCTCCTTCCTGACAGAAAGCCCCAAAGAAAGCTCAGAGCCAACCGGTTCTCCAGCTCCCGTGATCCAGCACAGCTCAGCCACCGCCCCAAGCAACGGCCTTAGTGTTCGCTCTGCTGCTGAAGCCGTGGCCACCTCGGTCCTGACGCAGATGGCCAGCCAAAGGACAGAACTGAGCATGCCGATACAGTCGCATGTGATCATGACCCCACAGTCCCAGTCTGCAGGCAGATGATGCCTTCCCTGGTGGAGAGGCCCCAGTCAGAGCTTGCCCGCCCAAGAGCCAAGAGAGATATCATCGTCCCCCCTCCCATCTGCCTTGAACATGGGAATCTGGAGGGAAACGTGTGTGTTGTGAGTAATGGACAGTTGCGGGCCTTTTTTCTTCAGCTACGTGGTTATGTACGTTTGTCACCTGTACCTCGGGCCGCCCAGCCCCCGAGCCACCCTGCCCATCCCCCACGTGTGGGGTTTCTGATGTCCCTACAGCCAAAGGCCTTTCCAGATGGTCCGAACAATCAGTCCCGCCTGGTGCCCCTGTCTCTCTTAACACTAACCCTGCACTGCCAGGTCTGCGGGCACTGCCCTCTCATCCCGCAGAGCAGGGGCTCTGGCCTGCTAGTTTCTTACCAGCATGGCACTTCCTGCTAGGTCGAGGGAGGCTCCATTGGACGGTGTGACTCCCCGGGCGTCATCCCCAGCCATCTGTGGACTCAGGACTCTACTCCCAGTAGCTGCTTATTTACCCCTCGCCCTTCCTAAATTCAGGTTTAAACTTGCCCTGATGGAGAATCTAAGACTGCCTTTGATGTATGAAATAGCAATCTTACCCAACGTTCCCACAAACGTGCGTCCTCTTCACCTACCTACCAAGCAGACAGACAATCCCCAAAAGTTTCAGGATAGCTCTTCTCTTCTTCTGTGTCCAGAGCTATTTGGGTGCCGTTTGTCTCTTGACTACCTAATCTAGTGGGGGCGGGGGTCCTGCCCCACCCCCTGCCGAGCCTTCGAGTGGCCTTACCTTATGAGATACTGCTTGCTAGTGAGAGGGGAGGAACCCTGGAGTCAGGTGGTTGATTCTGTCCCCTGTCTGCCTTCACTTGCATCAGAGCAGGGGAGCAATGTAATGTAACGCCAGCTTCACCAGGTTCCTGATTCATTGATGCTTGTATGTTTCACAAGAGTTTACTGGCCGAAATAGATATTCCTTTAGGTCCTCCCTCCGCATTGCTGGGCACTCTTCTGCCCTGTCTGCCTTCTGGGACCCGCTGGGAGGGCACAGAGATTGGGGGTGCCGTACTCTCCCGCTTTTCCCGCCTTTCTCATCCAGGGTCTTGTGTGCCCCAGTCCCCGGTCACCCCGGGTCCACTGTTTGCTCCTCCACAGCTGGCAGTTTCTTAGCTCTTTTGGGTCCCAGCATCCTTAGATGCAGTGGTTCTCCAGATTCCAGACTAGCCTTGGGATCCTGAGGCTTCCCAGCCAAGTCCCGGGTGGGTTTTCTCGAGGAGAAGTTTGGATGGGTGCAGATGGGCACTTGGGGGTATAGCACTAATCTCAGCGGGAGTGGGACTCGTGGGAGCAAGTGGCCTGCCTAGAAAACAGGTGGCTTTCACTGTTAGCCATTCTTGTTGACGAGTCGACCTGTGGCAGGAGACGGGGGATTCCTCTTCTGTCCCTCCTTCTTCCCTGTTAGGACTTCTCGCCTTCCCTGGCTCTGAACTATGCAATTTCTACCAGAGAGCCACAGGGAGCAATCCAAAGCCAGAGGCCTGTGGAGAGAGAGGTCAGCTTTCATGGGCCTTCTGCGTGAAACCTGCCCGCTTGTCCTAGAGCCACCTCCTGCCATCTGTCTCTACCACAAAGGTCCTTTTCTCCAGCTTGCCTACCTCCGTCTTCAGCATCATACAGATAACCACCAGCTTCCTTTCTAATTTTGCCTTCCAAAAATGTCACAGGGGAACGAGGACATGTTGGAAGCCTCCAGGAGTCCCATCTCCTCAGCATGAGGTACTGGTGAGCCAAGCAGGCGACCCGCTCCGCTGCAGGTGTTTCAGATCTCCCTTCCTGCTCTCCAGACTCAGTGCTGAACAGGCCACGCCGGGGGGCAGACAACGTAGGTTTTTCGGGTCCTCTGTCATCAGGGACCTACCGGTGACTCAGCATAGTGAGCAAGAGCCATGGCGGAGGGCCGGGATGCCGGTCACCACGTCCTCCGGGGACGCCACTTGCCTTTGAAAACTCATAGCCATGAATTGAGCTGAAGACTTTTCCTTCAGACAACTGCTCGTTGGGATTTTCCTCCTGCTTTAGAGCTTTGTTCCGCGTTTATTGTCCTGATTTCCCACCAGCGGCCTTTCCCTAAAGCTTGACTGGCTTTATGGCTCCTGTGGAGCCTTCTCACGATGCTTGACATTTTTCCTCCTCCTTCAGTCAAGTGTTTTAAAGTTCAGAATCAGTTTGTCACGGCACACAGCCCCTGCCTCACTTGTGGCCTTGGGTGGTTAATTTATATCAAGAGTCTTAATTAATTCCTTGACCCCCAGTTTTGATCCTGAGTCCTCCCTTATTGCATTAGTATCCACGGGAAGTTAGTGTTGGGGACCTTCGTAGGGACATAGCGATGAAATGAGGACAGAGCCAGCCAGGGGTCCTCGGTCTCACGAAGCAGGCTGAACAGGTGCTCTCCCTGAAACCTCTCACACTTCTCGTCACTGCCGCCAGACAGGTAGTCGCTCCTCCTTTAATCTTTGCTTTCCAGACGTGTCCGGACCAGACTAAGCCCCGTGGAGTGTCACATAGCCCTTCCTAAGTGCCAGGGCCATTCCGGGGACTTCAGCGGGGACACTCCTAGAAAAACCTGGGAGTATAGTTGTCGGGGGACAACTTTCAGTGAACACAAGATTCAGGCCGCCATAGAGAAAGGGGGAAGAACCAGTCTTCTGATTTGCTAGAATTCCTGTTCCCTTCAAAGACTGCTTGCTGAGAGTGAAAATTCTGAGAAAGACTCTTATCTTTGTAGGGAGGACTGAAAGACTAGTGCCCCCTTAATCTCTCCCTGTTAATTGTTCTCTGCAAGCCTGTCTGTTTTGAGACTCCAGCCCTCCCCTTGGCCTGACCAGAGGTGCACTCGCAGATGCTAAAAGAGGAATTGGGCTAACGGAGCTTCACCCTGCTGCCTTCCCTACTCCTTGTAGCTCCATGGACCCAGCACCACACAGCTTCGCCAGCGTGGCGCTTAACGCTCACCCTGCCCCGTCTAGAACCGGACTCTGCCAAGCAGACATGAAATAGACCCTCTCTGTTTTCTGAGGCTCCCCAGCTCCACTGAGAGGCTCTGCAAAGGGGGAGCCCTGAGACAGCGCCCCCCAGAAAAAGTCCCCTCTGTTGTTCCGACATCCTTCCCACCCCCATCATCATGTCCCATTCGTACTGTCCGTGGCATACACAGGAAGAGCAGGTGACTTTTCTTCTTGTTTAATTTCCTAACAGTCTGTTTTTATCCCAGTCCCCCTCACTCTCTCACGTGTCTTTTTATATTGCTCTGTGGGCTTTTTAAGACTTTTGATTAAGGGGCAGAGGAGAACCTCGCAGGCAGGTTAGACTCCCACCTCACTACAGCTTTCCACAGTCCCATCACCCCTCTCTCAGTACCGAGCAGAAAGCTGTGTCTCTGGGCATGTGCTGTGCATGCAGCACTACCCCCCACCCCCACCCCTGCCCAGGAGTGCCTGCCGACAGGCCCACCCTGTCAGCACTAGTTCATTCATCTCTCTCTGGGGTAAAGTCCCACTCCAGAATGGAAAGAGGTCAGGATAGACTAGGTCATGGCAGCTTGTGTCCTGACTAGGGACAGGTTTGTACCATAGCTTCTAGGGTTGGTTTTCCTTTTTCTGTGGGGCAGGAATGGGCTGGTAGCACCTCGAGCTCTCACCCGTGTAGGTGACCCTGGTTGAGGACCAGGCTCGCTGGCTTCACCTTAGAAAAGGGGTTCCCTGGATGAGGCCCAGAACCAACTGCCGCCGCAGCAGCCGCCACCTCTGGAGACCTGTCAGACATGCACAGCCCCGCCTTCTGAGTCTGGGACTCTTGAGGTGGGTTTTAACAGACACTCCCCGCGGTTCTACCCACACTAGAGCTGGAGCACCGTTGCCTTAGGGCCGCGCTGGGGAATTCGTACAGGGTCCGTCTCAAGGATGTTGTTCAGAGCTGTACTCTGCCTTAGCACTGCCACGCTGTCGCTTTTTCTCCAGCCCCTTCCCTGCACCCCCATTAACACCTGACAACCCTGTGTCACTCCTCTCAAAACCTAGGTCTGTCTCTGCTGCCATCTTCTTCTTCAAACCTGTCCCTGGGGGTCGGTGTGGACAGAGGATGTCCAGTCTTCCCTTGCAGGTTGGTCACTCCGTGTTCTTGGTTAACATTAAGGACCAGCTGGAACTTTAGCTGTCATCACACACACACACACACACACACACACACACACACACACACACCACCCCCTTTTCAGATAGGGAGGAGATGAGTCTCCCACTCAGCAATGGAGGCTGCAGCATCCTGACACAGTATCTGTTTAGAAGAAAGCAGTGTGTATCGATGAGTATATCTGTTCATCTATATATTCTTGACATGTAGCAGTACCTCTCCAACTCATCAAGGAACTCGACTCTGGGATGGGCCTCCCCAGTCCCCCATGGTGGCCTTTGACAGGTGGGAGGGTGCAGCGCTACAGGCTATTTGTTACAAACCGTCTCTCCCTTGCCCTCCACCCAAGTCGCATGACCCCTGTGAGCAGGCTCTCACGATCTCCTGGGACGGGGCTGAAGCAGGGGCTTTGCTCTCCTTCCGCTCCCTGCCCTGCCTTCCTTCTCCCTTGCCACTTAGCAGTTATTCCCCAGCCAAGCCTCCTTCCTCCCTCCCTCCCTCCCCGCCCCTGACATATATTGTGCCTTATTTATGCTGCAAATATAACATTAAACTATCAAGAGAACCACAGTCATGTCTGATGTCTCAGTACTCTGATCCACAAGTCCTATTGCTCACTCCCATTCCTGGAACTCACCAGGGTAGAAGAAAGGGGCATTCTTTTTTTTTTTTTTTTTTTGGGGGGGGGGAGGAGGGGGCATCACTGTCCTGGTGGGAGTAGGAAACCCAGCCTTGCTCCTGGAGAGAGAGCTGCTGCTGGGTTTGAACCGCCAACCCAGTGGGCCGCAGTGAAAGGGGCATTCTTAATGCTGTTCCACCTAGAGAAGCTGACTCGTCGCATGTCGGGACAGAGAAGGTGGAGCCAGAACGTAGATGAGTGCGCCGCCCTGGAGACCACCCACCCAGCAGAGAACTAACGTCTGGGGAGGAGAGGGTGTCAGGGTGGCCCCCTCTCATTCACTGGCTCCTTCCTACACTCTTCTAAACGCCAACAAGCTTCCTGGGACGTGGGTAGGGTAGGAACTGAAATGAACACAGCAACAGGGTAAAACTCTCATACGTTCAGTTCACTGGGTCTTGGGGAAAAGGTTCTGGAAACGCAGGGTGACATTTGTGTAGAAGTCTAGGTAATGCTCGGTCTGGAGTTTGGGGAATTCAGGACATTCCATGGATCTCTGTGTTACCTATACTGTGGTCACGTGAGCCAGGCTGACGCTTTTGACAAAAGAGCTAGCAGATGCTTGTGAGGGTTTCCCAATAGGGGAAAAATGATATAAAAAAACTGGAAAAAGGGGCTGAGCCCCGGTGGCATAGTGGTTGTGCGTGGGACTGCGGCCCACTGGGATGGAGGTTCAATTCCAGCTCCACGGAGCAAAGGCTGAGCCTCCTACTCCCACCACCAGGGCAGTGATGCCTAAAAAAAAAAAACTGGAAAAAATACAATTAAAAAATTAAAAATTAAAAACCATTTTTAAAAAAAAAACCTGTTTGCTGCTGGCCTCTGGTAGACAGTTGCACAGACAGGAAGCCTTAGCCAAGTGGGAAACGCAGTAGAGGTCTTCATTGTTCTGTGGCGATAGGGACCCAGAAGGCAGAGTTATCAAAAGTAACTGTTATTTCTAATCAAAGGAAAGGCTACTTTGTCTCCACCCTGGCGGTGGCGTGCGAGCTAGGCTTGTCCCTCACTGAATGCAACCTGGTTCCCGCTGTTCCTGCTCTGGGAATTGTCACTTGTGTGTTCACAGCCACCTCTTTATTTTTTGGGGGGGGGGAATCACTGCCCTCTGGTAATCGTGGGAGTTACCCAGCCTTGCTCCCAGAGAGCTGCTGCTGGATGTGAACTGCCAAGCCAATGGGCCGCAGTCCCACAGTCAACCACTACGCCACCGGGGCTCAGCCCCACGGCCACCTCTTTACCAGCAAGTTCGTTCATTTTATTGATGAACTAGGTCTCGCTCAGGACAGTTGCATAAGGGGGTGTAAGAGATAAAATTACAACTGAGTTGTCGGTCCAAGCAGCAGCTCTCCAGGAGCAAGGCTGGGCTTCCTACTCCCACCAGGGCAGTGGTGCCACAAACAAATAAAACTGAGTTCGTGGCTGAGTGCGGGACTGCAGCCCACGGGCTTGGCAGTTCAAATCCAGGAGCAGCTCTCCGGGAGCAAGGCTGGGAAGCTCCCACGACCACCAGAGGGCAATGATGTCCAAAAAAAAAAAAAAAAAGGCTCGCTTTAGTGTCCAGACCACCACCCAGAACACCCTACCTCCTCCGACACCTCTGAGTGGGGGTCGGTTTCTGGGCACCATGATCTGAGGGGCTTCCTCCTCAGCAGGAAGGACTAGGGGAGGAAGATGGATCTCTTCACACGTGGAGAACCTAAGGCGGCATGAGATTAGAAAAGCTCTGTTCGTGGGAGGCAATGGGACAAATGTCGACTGAGAGAAAGCGTCACGAAGGCACTCAGGAAAGGCATCCCCAGGGTGTGGCTCCGGCCCTCACAGCTCACCACCGACCGCCCTTAGCAGCGCTGTCTCACGCCCCCGGCCGCCCAAGGTCAGGCCCCCTCAGCCTCAGCCTGGTGGGAGTGCTGAGGAAAGCTCCAGGGCCGGCCGAGGAGGGGGCCCCGGGGCCTTCCTGAGGAGCGAGCTGCAGTTTTCGGAAGGCAGAACAGACCGCTGCCCCTATGGGAAAGTCCCTCGCCTCCGCCCTTGAAGGGCGCGCAGACTCCTTGACCATCGTCCCAGCCTGCCCTTCTCCTTCCTCCTGCAAAGAGCTCTGTGCCAGGCAAACCTGCCTGCTGGCACCGTGTCCCGTGGGGAAACGTCACCTTCTGCTCTGCCTGACACGGCCCCTGCGAGGTGCAGCGGCTTTGGACCATGGGTTTGGTTGGGGCTTATTCTAGAAAAAAGGAAAAGGACATGGCTGGGCTCTGGGCTCGGCAGTAAGAGGCCGAGACCACAGGGTGGCAGCAGCGCTTCAGTGACAGGGAGATGACGCAGGTCCCCGCCGCCCTGGAGTCAAGCTGAGGGTCTGTCTGGAGAGATTTGAAGTCACCTCCCGGGAAGGGGCCGCCGGGTCCCCCTGGCCAGCGTCCCCTGCCTCTCCCCCCGCCCCCCCTCAGCTGATATCCTTGCTCTGTCCCAGGACAGTCCCAGCCCCTCCTGACAGGACTTCCTGTCTTTATTCCAGAAGTTACAAGAAGGGAGGTGAGCAATTGCAGCTCTCCAACCTGTTGAGGGATTGGGGGTTCTTGTAAGGCTCCTCCAGGGCTTGACTCTGACAAAGCACCTGCAATTAATGATTCTTTTTGCGCTCTGGAGACAGGATTGATGCATGTAATAAAGTCTAGAACTCCAGGCTTAGGGGCTGGGGGCCGGAGGCGCAGAGCAGAGAGTCCCAGGAGGGCCATGGGAGGGGGTCCCAGGCGGCTCTTAACGGAGCCCTGCATTTCCAGTGCTGGCAGCCGTGGGCGGGGGACAGGGGACCGCGGGTATAAGAGCGGGTGTGGCTGCAGGGAGGCGGGCGGACGGCAGGCAGCATGGATTCCAGGCGGGCGGCCCTGCTGCTGCTGGTCCTGTTGCTCCAGGCCGCCTGGGGCCGTGCTCAAGCGCCCCGAGACAGCAACGGAGGCCGGATCTTCGTGGTGAGCCCGCCCCACTCTTCAGGCCCCCTTTGAGACGCGCACTGCAGGTTCAAATCTCCCTGGCCACCAGGACCTTCCTTCCCTGGGGCCTCCCGCAGAGGGGATGGCTCCTCGGTCCCCTACGACTAGGGCACTTACCCACAGACCTCCCCGGCTGTCCCCTTGCCACAGGAGGAAGCCGGTGGGCCGCACCCACTGCAGGACGCCCGGGCCCCCGGGTCACGCTTGCGCTCCCTGCTTCAGGCCATGAGGAGACCCGGCCGGAGCCAGGCCTTCCTGTTTCAGCCCCAGAGGTGAGTCTGGAAGGGGCAGCGGGCCGGCCTGAGGGGTAGAAAGGGCGGGGGCGGGGGCGGGATGAACGGAGGGCCCCCAATCAGGATCCCTCTCTCCTAAGGTTTGGCAGAAACACCCGGGGGCCCTGGAGCGGCGACGAGCGGCTGAGTCCTCGGGCTGGGGAGGGGCTGAGCTCCCCGTTCTGGAGCCTGGCCGCCCCCCAGCGATTTGGGAAAAAGTGACGTGTCACGTCCTGATGTGTGTGCGTGCAAGGCCCACGCGCGAAAGAGCCCGGTCCCCCGAATAAAGAGCCTGGCTTCTGATCCATCTGTCTGTGGCAGGATTGGGCTGGGAGGGGGGGGGAGGCCTGGGGTGTCGGCAGCCCGCGGGCTCGGGGTGCCCGAGGCTCCTGTCAACCAGCAGAGGGGGGGGTGGGCATGGGCAGGGAGGCGGGCACAGAGGACACCCCGGGGCAGGAGGACAACCCAGACCCTGGTGCTCCCCCTTCTCTACCGGCTTCACGACTCCGGGACCGACCGGGTGGGCTTGAGAATCGAGGCAGCAGCATGTTTATTACAGGCGCTGAGGGAGGGCCCCACTTTCCACGTCGCCCTGGCCCCCAGTGCAATGAGGACTGCTCCCTGCCACAGGCCTGGGCCCCCTGCCCCTCCCCCTCAGCCTCAGGGCAGGCAGGCAGTGTCAGAGGTAGAGAGGGCAGCTCCTGAGGGGCCAGGGTGGGGGTCAGGGGTGCCGGCCAGGGGCAGGAATGGCAGCGTGGGGGCAAAGTCTCCGTCTGTGAGTCCGGCTGGGGCGTCACTTGCTGCCCGCCATGATCTTGAGGTACTGCAGGGCCCGGCGAGCAGCCTCGCCTCGGGCAGCCTGCCGGGTGGTGGCCGAGCCGTGGCACACAGTGGCCGGCTGCGTGGACAGCTCTACCAGGCACTGGCAGAGCCCGCTCAGGCTTAACTCCTCTGCGGACCAAGAGAGGGGAGGGCGTGCTGGGCGGCAGGGCAGCGCCAGGGCGGTGGGCGCTCCCCACTCCCGGGCACTCTGCCCCCCCCTGCCCAGCCCAGGCCGCCGTACCCACGTCCAGGTAGCTGACGTGGAAGGCCTGCTCCTCGGAGAGCTCGGTGAGCACCCCGCAGCAGGCGGGGCCCAGGGCCCCCAGGGCGCTCGGCGAGCAGCTGCGCAGAGACAGGAGCTTCTCCCCCACCGAGTTGCGCAGGGAGTCCCAGGTGCAGCCTGGGCCGCGGGTCCGCAGGCCGTCCAGGCGGGAGCCGACGCCCTGACAAGACGGGGACAGGGCGGGCAATGCGGCCAGGGGCCCCCACCGCCTGCGAGCCTTCGGCCAACTCCGGGCAAGAGGAGCCCGCCGCCCCGGGGGCAGCTCCCTGACAGCGCTCCCGAGGCGGGGGGACCCAGGCAGGGGCAGGCGCGGGGCTGGCCGGAGAGGCTGGGGGGCGGGGGGGGGGGTGCTGGCCCAGTGCCCCCCTCCTCCCCGCCCTGCGGCTCACAATGGAGAAGTGGTCTTCCTCGGGCTCCGCCTCATTCCCGTCGCGGGCGTCCAGCGGCACCGTGTGCACCCGGAGCAGCATCTTGGCCGCTGCGTTACGTTTCGCCAGTTTTTTGGAAGTGCCGCTGCCTGCGTGTAGGAAGAGGGTGCCCTTCGCCGCGACGGCCCAGGACGCACCAGGAGGGCCCCTCTCAGCGTGGGGGTGTCCGGGGGAAAGGCGTTCCGGACCTGCTTGGGCACTGACGGATCGGAGGGGGCGGGGGGAGCAGCCAGGGAAGAGCCGTCTGGAGCAGGAGCTAGAGGTGGGGGGGTGCGGTAGGGCCCCCAGCAAAGTGAGCAAGGGCTGGGCCGGGAAGCCACAGCTGCCGTGGGGAGGGGGCCCCCGGCGCGTGGCTCGAGTCCCTTCCCGCCCAGTTACCAATTTCAATGAAGCGCTCCACCCGGCACGTCATGGTAAACTCTTTGCGGTGGGCTGGCCCGGACTCCTGGGTCACCGTGTACTCAGGCAGCCGCCAGCCCTTCTGCACCACCAGCTCCTGGGGCGGGCAAAGGAGGCGCAGAGCGGAGTCGGCAAGGGTCGCGCTGTGGGGCATCCCCCCTCCCTTCCCGCCCCTCAGTCCCAGGCCTCAGCTGTGGGTTAGGAGGGGGGATGATAAGGAGGGCCCTGGGCTACACCCACCCACCGCACCCCAGCCTGCAAAGCCATAGCTCCCCGCGCAGCCCCTGGCTCGCAGGACGGGCAGGGACGCACCTGCAAGGCACCAACAGGGTTGCACTCGGACTGCTGCGGGGAGGCAGGGGGCTGCACCTCCATGGGGGGACTCCTGCAGGGCAAGGCCCAGGCCGAAGCTCAGGGAGCTGGCTGTCCTCCGGCAGGTGTTCACCCCGCCATCGCCCCGCCTGCCCTGGCCCGCATCCACCCCCTTCCCACCTGCCCGGCATTTCCTGCCTCCCGCTTGGCCCCAGTTCACCCGCACCCGGGGGAGTCCTGGGAAACCCCTGCTTGGACAGACGGACGAGGGTGTGGAAGCGGCACGTGGCCAGCCCAGGAGAAGGGGGGGCCTGCAGGGGCCTCCCCGTCACCCTTAGCACCTGTGACAGACTCTTGTGATCCTCCCATCCCCAGAGCCGAGCAGCGGGGGCAAGTTCTTCAAGCTCTGGCCCCCAACTAGCCCGTTCTGTTTCCTCCCAGACTCCCTCACTGGGCGCTCCCCCTCAGCAGTCAGGGGGCCCCCGGGGGGGTGTGTACCTGGCTGGGACAGCAGACGGGGCTGGGGTGGCAGCCACTGCAGCGGTATAGACCGGCCTGTCCTCAGGCAGCAGCGAGTCTAGGGGGGAAAAAGAGCTTCCCGAGGGGAAGGGCGCCTCTGGTTTGCACGCGAGTGTGGACAGGACGGAGCTTGAGAGGCCCAGGTCCTCCTGACCTGCCCGTCTAAGAAGAGACCCCTTCCCCACCTGGGCCAGACTCCACAGCTCGGCCTTTGAAATCACTTGGCGTTAGACTGAGAAAGGGGTTGGGGGGCAGGGTATCCTCCCACCACACCGAACCGCATGGGAAACTGCAGGCCCGGTGCGAAAGAAGACAGGGCTTCTTGCTAGGAAGCAGCATGTCGGGCAGCATGTCAGCCTTCAGCCCTCTCCCTCCCTAGCCCAGACCCAAACCCCAACAACAGTCCCCCCCCTTCCCTTCCCAGGGCTGCACCCTGAGCAGGTCCAGCAGAAACGGGGGTAGAGTGGTACTCGGGCAGGGAGGTCTTACGGGCAGGAGGAGAGGGGGCCAGGGGCCGCCTCCGCTGTCCCTCCCTCACCTGCTGTCCTCCAGGACCGGCTCCAGCATGCTCCCCCCTTTGAGGTGTCTGAGGGCCGCCTCAGCTGCCTTGTGCTTGGCTGCCTTCTTGCTGGGGCCCTGGCCTGAGGGGGGGGGAGGGGGGTACAATACTGGAGGTCACTGAAAGGAAGGGCAGTGGAGAAGCCAGCATCCCAGCCCCTCTCCTCAGAGCCAGAGAGCCAGCCAGCCCCCTGAGCAATGCCCTGCCTACGACGCGACGTGTCCATTACTGGCTGAAAGGAAGGACTCTCATCCGCCTGCTAGCTCCCGGGCCCAGGCAGGCTATGCCGGGCAGAACCCCTGAGCTCCAGCCCCCTGGAGTGCAGTCTTTCTCTACGCTCTTCTCCTTCTGGGGGGAAACGCGGAGGGCAGAAAGACAGAGGCAGACTGGGGAGTCCCCAGGGGCAGCTCTCCCGTCCTGTAAGGTGGCCGAGATTGGGAACCGGCTGGGAGGCGGGGAGTGTGGATCTGGGGTTTCTTGGCGCCTCCGGCTCCTCTCAGACCGAGGCTACCACCTCCATCGGGGCTCCGGAGCGTCGACACGGGCACGTGGCCGCTGGTCCCACACGGGGCCGTGCGCTCCCTCCCCCAGTCCTGAGTGAGGGCACCGCCCCCCTTTTCCTCAAGGATGCTCCCTGGGCCGTCTTGAGCGCGCTCTCCTCCGGCTTGTCCCGGGGTCTCCCTCACCTCCTCACAGCTCCGCTCTCCCACTCCGTGCCTCCTGACCTCACCGGCCTTGGAGAAGCGGGCCGGGAAGAAACTCCAAGAAGGAAAGCCATGGGGCCCTGTGAATGCACACCCCAGCCGGGAGGCCCAGGCCTTCCTCACCAGTGCAGCTGGTGTTGCCAACGGTGACCCGGAAGGTGAAATTAGGCTGGTGGGCTTGGCCCTCGGCTTTGAGAAGGTCGTACACGGGCGTCTTCCCTATTCTGGTCCCATACTCCTGCAGAAGGCTGATCGGGGTCTTGCCCGGGTTGGCGGCCAGCATTTGCGGTAGACTGGGGGGGAGGGGCACAGACCCACATCACACCTGCCCTCCCTTCACCCACCTGGCCAAGCAGTGCCATACCAGCCCCCAAGCACATTGTGGGACACCAGGGTCCGGGGGACCCTGGCGATGGAGCAGCCACTGGCGGGGTTCCGTGTGGAAGAGAGGTGCAAGCTGGGAAAGCGGGGTCCCGCGCCCGCGGGCACGCGGGGGAACGCACAGTCCCTATCTTAGTCAAGGCGGGGATCCAGTACCCTGCGGCAGGTTAGAAGTGCACGGCCCCTGTCGCCGTGCGGGCCGGGAACCCAGGACCCACCACGGGCACAGAGTGTTGGGGACAGAGAACCGGGGCACTTCTAAACTGTTGAGAGCGGGAGCCAAGGGGACGTCAGTGCATGCCGGGAATCACTACCCTGCCCCAGTGCTTGCCGGGAGCAGCCATCAAGCCAAGTGCATGCTGGGGTCGTGCCGCTCCCCCCCCCCCTCCGCCCCGCGCCCCAGTTGCACCCTGCAGCGCCCTCGGCGAGCCGGCTCACCTGGGCAGCCCGCAGCCCGTGGGAGTGCCGGAGCCCTGCTCCTCTTCACTCATTCCCTCCTCCGTCCCCGCGGGCGCCACCGTGACTGCTGCCTCCGCGCGCCCCGAGACACCGCCGAAGAGCTAGGACCGGGGCCAAGCCCGGAGTCGCGGCCGGGAGGGCCCGGCGCGGGGCATGCTGGGTTATGGAGTCCCCCGCCCACCCGACTTCATGCCCCTCCGTCCAAAGGGAAGCTGTACGCCCCACAGCCCTCCGCGTGCATCGCCCCGGAAGCTGCCGCACCGCCTGGAGGGAAGAACGGTCCTCTCCCCGGCGGCTACCTGGGCTACAGGCTGTTGATTGTTTTTCTGCTATCGTCCCGCCTCTTCCTTGCCGCGGTCCTGTGAAGCTGCCGACGGACATGCGCACTAGCGTAGTGGAAGCAGCTGAGGGCGGGGCGGTAAGGGCTAATTCTACAATGGAGCCTTTTGAATAGAGAACTACAGGACCCAGGAGCATGCGCGCCATCTTTGTCGCAGCTGAAGGGGCGGGGTCTAACACGCACGAGAAACTCTGCGGTGTGATTGGTTGGCCCCTCTTTGGTTGCCTTCCTCGAGCAGGCTGCGGATTGGTTATATGGGGAAAGGGGGGCGGGAACAAGAGTCGCTCCCCCTTTGACTCCGCCTTTTTCTTGGGGAGAGGCTGTGATTGGGCCGGCGACGAGCCGCCTGCCGGATTCCGGCTCCTGGCGGTCTGGGAAAGTGGGCTTGGACCGGGAGGGGGCTGTGCTCTGCGCCGCAGGGTGCCAGGACAGTTACCCCCAAGTTCCTCTCTGAGCGTTATCCCGAGCCCCTGGCTCCCGGACCTCTGTCTCGTTAAACCTGCTCTTTGAGCTCGATCTTCAGTCCACTTCCAAAGCTTCTGTAGCGCCAGCCACCCTGCTGAGCCTCTCTGTAGCTAAGAAATACTCCCCACCACGCCGGGGCGGGGGCGGGGGCGGGGGCCGGAACCCCTTCTGGAGTCTGAATGAGACTATGGGGATAAAGGCAGGCTATTGATCCCTCTGTCGAGAGGCGTTGGCCTCTCGGGAGAAGCGAAGCAAGGCAAGAGATTGACTCTCGAAGCCAATCGACTAATCTGCGGGCAGAACGACGCAACCAGTATTTTTCTCCCGCGCTCCAGTCCTCACCCCTCCCTCCCCAAAGCCTCGTAAGCACTGAGTTGAGCTAGAGACCTGGTGACCTCAGGGACAGAAGTCACGAAAAATGTCAGGGACGTCCGAGCGGGGCTTGGAGCCGGGAAGGGGTCTTGGCATGATCGTGGCCGGGGAGGGGGCTCGAGCCGAGGCGGGGCTGGATCCGGCGTGACGGCACCCCCGGGAAGGTGGGCCAGGGCAGGCTCCAGAGAGGGGCTCTGGTCTGGCGGCGTGAGAGGGGATTGACGAGGGGTCCGGGGGGCTTCTGCAGAATCCGCGTCAGGCCCCGGCGAGGAGCGGCCCCGGACGCGAGAGCAGCAGGGAGGCGCGGCACGCCGACGGGCCGGGGTGAGCCTGGCGCGCCGGATGGCAGCAGCGGGCTCCTTTAAGAGGCCGGCGGCTCCGGCGCAGCATCCCCAGCTCAGGGCGTGTCCGTCCCGGGGGGCCAGGGGCGGGGGCCCTGGAAGGAGCCGGAGTTCGAGCCGGCCGGGAACGGGGCTAGGGGTCGGGGGGGGGGGTGGGGGCATCAGGCCGGGGCTGCTACCCGTGCGCCTGGGGCCCGCGCGCACCTCGCCCGTGACAGCGACCCGGGTCCGGTCGAGGGCAGCGGGGGGAGGAGGAGAAGGCGGAGGAGGAGGAGGAGGAGGCGGGAGCAGCATCCGGAGCGGAGCTGCAGCAGCGCCGCCTTTTGTGCTGCGGCCGCGGAGCCCCCGAGGTGAGCGCCTGGCCGAGTGGTGGGGGGTGGGGGGGTGCGGAGGGGCCCGGGGCCCGGGGTCCGGGTGCGAAGGGAGGGTCGCGATGCAGATGTGGCGTGGAGGGGGGGGGGCTGTCGCGGGGATGCTGAGCCTCTGGGGATTGGGGAGCCGGGGACCTAGACCCGATGCCTGTGGGGATGGGTTGGAAGGGAACCGAACGGAGGGGACGCCGCGGCCCAGCTTGGAGACCAAGGGCTCCCCGAACTGGAAATGACTGTGTTGCGGGGAGGGGAGGGGGAGGGGTGGTTGGGGGACAGACTTAAAGGACGGAGAGCAAGAGCACACCCTCCTCTCTTCCCCCTCATCCTCCGGCGGGGGTGGGGGGGGGGGGAGAGGTGAAGAGGAAGACTTTGGACTTCCAGGGAAGGCGAGGAAGGGGCTAGGCCTGCTGTACCCACCGACGCCCCTCCCCCCACCCCCCACCCCGGCAGGCCAGACCTAAAGGCTGTAGTCACAGTACACCTGTTCCTGGGCACCCAGGCCTGGCCGCTGCCTCTTCTAGTCTAGCCGCCAAGCCCCGACCCTCCTCGGAGGGGCCCCCCCACCCCCAGCTGTGCTGTTCACCTTTCCATCCAGCTGTTGCATCCTCCCCTCCCCCATCCTTCTGTGTGTGGCTTTACCCCTCCTCTGCAGCTTCTCAGGCACCCTGAGCCCATTCCCCAGGCTTAGGCCCTTCCAGAGCCCCCCCCCCCTTTCCCCACACACCCCTCACACTCCTCAGCCTAAAAATAGGCAAGTGTCCTTTCCACGTCGTGGAGCCTCCTGATCCTGAGGCTTTGGCGGAGGGGAGAGAAGGGGAGCAGGCAGAGACTCCCTAGGCAGAGCGAGGGGCAGTGTGGGCCTCTTGGACTTGAGGAGGGTCCCACCTTCTCATTCTGCAGGGGCGTGCTGGTGAGGGACCTTCTAGCAGGAGGGGGTGCCCAGGTCTGCGTCCCTCCACCCCCTCCCTCGAGCCTCTCGGGCCACCATCCAGGAATACGGTTTTCCAGAGACTCCCGTGCTCAGGGAGAGAGAGTGGCACCAAGGCATGGCAGGCAGCGATTCAGGAAGAGTCCCGGAAGTTTCTCTAGACTTGAGGGCTTGCCTCCTCCGACCCCACATTTGAGGGCGGGGGGGTGGGGGGGGGGTGGAGGAAGGACTGGCCTTCTCAAACCTGCCCACTCATCCACACTGAGAACGGAGGTGATGACACAAGTTCAAGTGTGACACCTGAACTCGCACTGCCCAGCAGAGCACGGCAATGGGAAGAGGCAGCTTCCCATTGTGGCTCAGGAAACCGACAGCCCCCCCGCCCTGTCCCCGCCGAATTCCACTTGCTGTCCCTCAGGCCTTCCCTGTGTGGCCATAGAGAATGTGGTAGAGTTCCAGTCCCCACTGCCCTGGAGGGGCCAGGGCTCATCCTGTGCAGAGCGACCTCTCTGCTTCCAGAGACCTCTGCGTGGTTCTTTGGCTCCCAGAGCACGAGTCCTGGGAGCATTGGGGCAAAGGTGAAAGGAAACAGCCACGCCATTCCAGGGAACACTCCCGACAAGGGGCATCCAGCTTCAAGAGCCTTTGCCCTTTGGCTTATGTTTTGTCCTCCTCTTGGTTCTCTGCCCCCCACCCCCTTTCTACCCGACCATCCCTTCTGCCTCTTGCTTTGAGAACTCATCAAGTGCCTACTCCGTGCTGGGCGTCACTTTCCACGTGGCTAGTGTTTGTGGGAAGCTTCTTCTGTGCCAGTGTCTGGGCCCAGAATTCATCGGGGTAATCTCTGTATCGCTCCTACCAAGGCCGGGAGAAGGGTATGGCCAAAGAGGGTCTGTTGTCAAAATTGTGCGCCCCGAGCTGAGGCTGGCGCTCAGGACAGGGGGGGCCCAGGTCTTGTGCTTTCGTAGAGCTGCCCCTTCTTCCCCTTCCTCCACTGGAGAGGGGAGGAAATGGCAGTGAAGACGTCTCTGACCCAAGGTCACCCAGCTGGGAGGGAGCAGGGCCGAGACGTCGACTCAGGCCTCAGAACAGGCCCTCCTGGCGCCCCCACCTCCCACCCCTCCTCTGATGTGCGACTGTCCCCAGACCAGTGCCAGGAAGAGGAGCGAGCACCGTGTCATGCCCAGGGTCTCTTTTCCAGTTCGAAATACGCTTTTGATTGATTGCACAAGCGGTTTTAGCTGAGGATGGAGAAAGTCGCGGAGGCCAGAAGATGACCCTGAAAACATCTGTCCCACCACTGGCGGAGAAGCGTTCCCCTCGGGTAGCTGCCCTCCTTACACATTCAGCGCAGGGGCTGCTGGTAGAAAGAAGGTGACCGGGGCCTGGGTTCCCGGAGCTCCAGAGGAGGAAGGACCCACAGGAGCGAGTCGCCTGGCCCTTCGCACCTGCCTCGGGTCCTCCTGTTCCTTCCGCCCTTGGTGGTGGGTGGGCTGAAGGTAACCCTGGGCTGCCTGGCCAAGGTGAAGGTTAGCAGCTGCTGCAGAGAACAGGTTCCAGAGAGAGCCGGCCAGCTGGTACAGGGGAGAATGCAGGGTCAGGCCTCCCCTCGGGTCCAGCCAGAGCAGGTGGAAAGGCCCATGTGCCCACGAAGGGCCTCGGAGGCCCCTGGGAGGGGAACACAACTGCCCTTGTGACCGGTGGCTCTGGCCCTGGAAGTGGAGATTTGCCCCGGGCTGCTGGAGGCTGGAGAACCAGGCCTGCTTGTATCGGCTCAAACTGATTCAGCAAGCCAGGCCCGGGCCTTGGCTGACCGGGGAGGCCACATTTGGAGGTAGCAGTGTGCTCACTGGGCCCGGACCCCTCCTGCTCCACTGGAGGCCGGAGAGGGGGATCCCCACAGGGCTTAGTGTTGTGGAAGCTGGGGTTCTCAGGGCGGCCGCCCTGTCCAGCCTGTTCACTGGCCGCCCCTGGGAAGAAAGGGGGTGGCCTGTTGGGGGTCTCTGGCCTTGAGCTGGAGGAGAAAGCCATGCTTGTATCCGGGAAGCTGTCAAAAAGCAAAACCACCCCAAGCTCTGGCCAGATGGACCCGAGGCTTGGCCTCCAGGCTCCATCTTATACCGGCTCGCTCCCAGGCTCCCACAGCATGTCAGGTGGGGGCTGGGATTCCAGAGACTTCCGGTTTCCTCGATCACTGAATTTCTCCCCGCCTGGCCTATTCTCGGAAGGAGGGGGAAGCTCACCTGTTCCTGAGGGGGAAACCTGCAGACAAGGCCCAGGACGGAGACAGGCGCACCCCCCTCTGGCCTGAGCACCGGGAAGGCCCCGCCAGTAGCTTGGCATGGGTGGGCTGTGCTTGGAACCGGCGGGCACTCAGAGGGTTCCGTGGGCAGAGGCCGGGTGATGTAGGAGAAAGATGCGTGACTCCCTGTCCCCAGGAGACCCCGGTGGCCTCCTGAAGTGGGGGGGAGGCATTTTGGAAACCGGCCGCAGTACATCATGGGGCTACAATCTGAAGTGCAGGGAGTTTGGCATCGAGGGAGCTTGTGCATGGGCTAGGGGCCATGTCATGTCCTCTGCTGGCTTAAAAAAGACCTAAGCCGAAAACCAAAACGAACCCACTGGCCTGGTGCTGCAGGGCAGAGCAGAAGCACCTGCCAGCACCCCCACCCCACCCCCCGGGAGTCCTCCTGAAGGCCTCACTGAGAGGCAGGGGGCTCACTTCCCTAGCCTCTTGCTGCCATGCTCAACCCAACGCACCCCCAGGGTGCCTTCTGCCGATTTCGGGGGCCGAGGAGAAGCTAACGTCCGGCCTCCCAGGCCAACCTCTTCCCCAGAAGATGGACAGTTGCGGGACTGCCCGTAGGGAGAGCACAGCGTTGCAAACGCTGGAGGTGGACTTCTGCCTCGTGGGCGCCCTGCCCCCACCTTCTGCATAATGGATGACCTAGAGGTGGCCACCCTCCCCTAGGGTGAGCGAATGACTGTGTGTCTGGGCCGGGGGGCGCCTCGCCGCCCCGCTACACCCACCCCGCAGCCCTGGCGCCACGGCCCAGCTGGGGGAGAGTGGGCGCAGCTGGCAGGGCAGGGCCCGTGGGAACCCGCGCGCTGGAAGGATCTCGGGTTTGTGCCTGGGTCGGTGGGCAGATGGCGGTCGGCAAGCCCGGGTGATGCCCCCGGTCCCTGGCCCCAGCTCCTCCCACCGTCCCCAGAGACACACCGGTGACAGGGCCGGCCCTGGATACCAGAAGGGCTCTGGGGAGGCCCGGCTGCCAGTGCGGCGGAGCGAGCCCGCCGTCGCCACCCTCTCGGTGGCAAGCCACCAGCCGCAGGCTGGAAATTTCCTTACAAAGCTGGCGCTAACGCCGGCTTCGCGGGGCGCCGGGGCTGGGCGCCGGGGAGGGCTGCTCTCCGCGAGGTCGGGCCGGGTCCAGGCCCCCATCCCTTCCTGCTGCTTCTGCCTACAGCCCCCCTGGGGACCCTCGCTCGGCGGGGCCTCACCGGCCCTCCTTTCTCGGCCCTTGGGTGGCACCGCGCCCCCAGCCCCCCCCGCCCCCCCGACAGCGCCCAACCCCGGGCCGGGAGCGCGGAGTCGGGGCGCAGGGCGGAGACCCCCACCCGCACCCCCCGGCTCCCAGCAAGCAGCCACATGGGCCAGTCTGGGTCAGGGGCGGGGCCCGGGCGCCGCCGCCGCCGCTCACGTGACCCTGGGCTAATCTGGTCCTGGTGACTTCACGCGACGCCTCGGGCTCAGTCGTCATGGTTACGCCGCAGCGCCCAGCGCCTCCCCCTACCTGCTGTGCTCCCCGCTCCTTCCCCACCTCGACCCCCTCCTCCCTCTGCCCGAGCCCCCGCCCCACTCGGAGCCACGCGCCACGTGACGCCCGGGAAGGAGGTCGTGAAGGGGAGGGGGGGGGCTGTGGCCGTAACCCCTTCCTCTCCGCTTCCAATGGGCCTTTCCCGGGCTTCGCTGGTCCAGTACTCGCACCCCGCGGGCCCCGGCCCTCCCTCCCTCCCTTCTGGGTCCTTCGGGAGGAAAGTGCTGGCAGCAGGCGGGGTGACGGTGACCTGGCGCGGCCCAAGCCCTCCCGCCTCGGGGTGGGGGGGGCGAAGGGGTGGAGAGGAGGCTTCCCACCGCCCGTGCAGAATTACAGACTCAGAAACCCACCCCTCGCCCCGCCTGGTCGCTATGGGTCGGGATGGCAGCGAGATCTGTGTGTTCGGCTCACTTGCGTGGCTGCTAACCTCAGGCCCCTGGGACGTGCAGGGCACCGCGAGGACGGGCCTGATGGTGCCGCCTGGTTCTGAGCCTCCCTTTGCCGAAGAACGTCCTGGTTGTCGCACTCGCTGCCATCCAGCCCATGCCGCGACTCACAGCGACCTTCACTGGACAGGGCTGTTTCCGAGACCCTAGCTGTTGACCGGTGTGGGAAGGAAGCCCTGGCTTCACGCCGAGCCTCCGAGGGGCTGGCGGCCTCTAACCGCTGACCTTGCGGCTCGCAGCCCCCAAGTGGGAACCAAGCCACCAGGACCCCCTAATGGGAGCAATAAGGCTCTAAGCAGGCTCTCAAATGGTTGGTGAAAAAATGGAATGCAAGGGCTGAGCCCCGGTGGCGTCGTGGTTGTGCGCGGGACTGCGGCCCACTGGGACGGAGGTTCAATTCCAGCAGTGGGGCTGGGCCTCCTACTCCCACCACCGGAGAGCAGGGATGCCCCAAAAACAAAACAAAACAAAAATGGAATGCAAAGGTAACTTGTCTCTGATCCACTTGCTGCCCGGGACTCCGGGCGCGACCCCCCAGAAATCTGTCCGTGGCAGTTCTACCCGTAACACGGGTGGGCCTGAGTCCTGGCAAAGGCTGCTGGCTTGCCTCAGGCCGTGACACGACACGGGGCTACGTGATGTCGAACTCGAGGATTTTAAACGAGAAATGGGCGGAGAGCAGGGCCAGCCTTTCCTCTAAGAGCCAGCCTGGGCATCACGTTTCCTGCCTGGTTTGACCCCCAGTGCAGAGAGGCCCAAGCAGAACCCCTGGTCATTTGTCCTAGAGAGGTCCTGTGGTGACGGGAAGAACAGGTTAGGAGCAGGAGGGAGAAGTTGGTTCCTGGCAGGAGCTGTCGTCCCGGAGCAGGCGACAAACTCCATTGGAGTCTGTGAGGAAAGCTGCCCCTGTAGGATTACCTGCCCGGATGGGAAGGTCCCCAGGTGCTCGTTCAATGCAGGCAGGACCAACAATTGAACCTCCATCACAACCCCTTCAGGCTCGAGGACTTTGGGATCCCCACTGTGCAGGCTTAGAAATTCTTTTTGGTTGTTTTTTTTTTTTTTTTCTGAGATGCTTTCCAAGGCTCGGGCCGCTGCTTTGAAATTTTTTTTTTTTTTTAGGGGACGGAAGGGGGGCATCACTGCCTCTGGTGGTCGTGGGCGCTACCCAGTGCTGCTCCTGAGAGCCGCGGCTGGATTTGAACCGCCAAGCCCGCGGGCCACAGTCCCGCACTCAACCACTTATACCACTGGGGTTCAGCCCCTGAAATTCTTATTGAGAGGGCTCACATGCATGCATACACACACACACACACACACGACCGTCCAGTGGATTCCAACTCACAGTGACCCTGGATCGCCGTGGTTCTCAACCTGTGGCCTGAGACCCCTTTAGAGTCGCAAAATTACAGCTACTAAATAGCAACAAAAATAATTTGATGGTTGGGGGGTCAGGGGGCCGCAGCATGAGGAAGGTTGAGACCACTGATGTATAGGGTTCCCAAAGTCCTTGTGGAGTGCCCAGCCTCATCTCCCTCCCAGCGAGCAGCTGGAGGGTTTGAACCACCCACCTTGCTGTTAGCAATCCTACACTTGCCCGACAGCACCGTCAGGCCAGTCCTGGTACTAAAGAGAGGCTAACTGGTGTCTACCAGGAGGGACTTCCCTCCAAAGACTTAAAGACACAGGACCTGATCTCCTTGGGAGCCTGGGGTGACCTGTCTAGAAACCCCCCAAACAGGAGACCCATCAAACCAGTGCTGACTCATGACAACAGAACTCCCTCTGAAGGTTTCCCATTCTGGAAACTGTGTGGTGGAAAGTCCTCTTTCTCTCCAGAGAGCCTGGTCCTTGTGGAATTGCTACCCTTGGGGCTAGCTGCCCATCTCATAAGCCTCTTTGGCAACAGACCCCAGAGGCCCCACCTTCAAGCACCAAGGCAGCTGGCGCCACCTTTCTCCCATGGATTCAGAATGTTCGGTCAGCATCCTCAGGAGACGCCCACAGGGGGCTCAGGAGGAGCAGCTGGAAAGAGGGGGTCCACGCCTGGCTGTGCAAGGAGATGGGTGCAGGGTGACATCTGGGGGCTCGGGGCAAATTTGGAGGTGCCCGATGGCTGGGTGAACCCTCCAATGGTTAACTTGAGGCCAGATTGCCTGGAAGTGGCAGAAGCCAGCCCCCACCCCCACCCCCGTTTGCTAGCGGCTGCTCTGAAGTGGGAAGCCTAAGCTAGGGCTTGGGTGAGGGCAGAGGAGGCAGGAGACCCCGTCTTCTGACCTGGGGGTGGGGGCGGCAGATGGTCTGGTGAACCCCTAGATCACACTGCTCACCCTGCCAGATCATCTGCACTCCCCCCCTCCCCACCCCGTGGTTCTGTTGTTTCCACAAAGCGGGGAGCGGGGGTTCGGAGGATGAAGAACCCTGACCAAGGTGTGTACCCGCACCAGAGGACGGGGCCTGGGTGTGCCCTGTCTTCGACTAAGGCTCTCTCCGGAGTGGACCTCACTTGTCGAGTGTACCTGAGTGATCCTTGAATTGTCACCTGAGAGTGGCTGAGTGGGGGACAGCCAGTCATCTGCAGGAGGCCCAGACCTGTTCCCATGTGCGGGTGAGGCTCAGGTGGAAAGTGCCCGCCAGAGGCGGCCTGTGCGTGCGTGCGTGTGTGTGTGTGTGTGTGTGTGTGTTGGGGAGGGGGAGGGAGGTGACAGGACAGGGACGCCGAGTCCTGTGCCCGCTAACTGCAGGGGAGACCAGCTGCTCCGCCAACCCCGTCCGTGAGAAGGCCACATATTTGGTCGATCACGTGGGACTTACCTGTGTCTACCTGAGAGTGATGCTGCGGGCCACCTGAGTAAGGGAGGCGTGGGTTACGGAGGGGAACCTGCCGCCGCGGAATCCAGGTTTCTCGGGCGTCCCAAGATGGAGACCAGGCTTCCGCTGAAGTGGTGCTCCCCAGAGGGCTCTCGTGGGCCCAGCTCCTGACAGCCCTTCCCTCTCTCCTCCTAGGGCCCCCTGCCGACGGCCACGCGGGGCTCCAGAGGCCATGGCCTGCCTCCACGAGACCCGTACCCCGTCTCCCTCCTTCGGAGGCTTCGTGTCAACCCTCAGCGAGGCGTCTATGCGCAAACTCGACCCAGACACGTCCGACTGCACCCCCGAAAAGGACCTGACGCCGACCCAGTGTGTGCTCCGAGATGTGGTGCCTCTCGGTGTGCAGGGCGGGGGTGGGCCCAGCCCCTCCCCGGGGGGAGAGCCGCCCCCCGAGCCTTTTGCCAACAGTGTTCTGCAACTCCATGAGCAGGAAGCCGGGGGCCCCGGGGGAGCGGCTGGGTCCCCTGAGCGCCGGCCGTCCCGGGTGCGAGCCGACGAGGTGCGGCTGCAGTGTCAGAGCGGCAGCGGCTTCCTGGAAGGCCTCTTCGGCTGCCTGCGGCCGGTCTGGACCATGATTGGCAAAGCGTACTCCACGGAGCACAAGCAGCAGCAGGAAGGTGGGTGGTGCCTGCAGGGCCCAGGACACGTCCCTCACCTGCCCAGGCCAGCCTCTGCCTTCCCGGCAGCCCCCCTGGCCCCCCTGAAGTATCTCAGCCAACCCAATGCTTGCTACCCCCCCCCCCCACTCCCCGGGCCTTCCCAAGTCCCTGAGTGTGGCTCAGCCTTGTGCTCTGTGCTGCTGCCCACAGACCTCTGGGAGGTTCCCTTTGAAGAAATCCTGGACCTGCAGTGGGTGGGCTCAGGGGCCCAGGGTGCGGTCTTCCTGGGGCGATTCCACGGGGAAGAGGTGGCTGTGAAGAAGGTGCGGGACCTCAAGGAGACCGACATCAAGCACCTGCGAAAGCTGAAGCACCCCAACATCATCACTTTCAAGTGAGGTCCAGCGCAGGGGCTGGGGACCCGCCGGGGAGCGTGGGTGGGGCTGGGGGGGCCCCAGGTGAATGCTGGGTTGACTGAGGCCTTCATACCTCTGTTTGGCCCCCAGGGGAGTGTGCACCCAGGCTCCCTGCTACTGCATCCTCATGGAGTTCTGTGCCCAGGGCCAGCTGTATGAGGTCCTGCGAGCTGGCCGCCCTGTCACCCCCTCCTTGCTGGTGGACTGGTCCATGGGCATTGCTGGTGGCATGAATTACCTGCATCTGCACAAGATCATCCACAGAGACCTCAAGTCCCCCAAGTGAGTGGGCAAGGGCCTCCGGAGGGAGCGCTGGGCACCCCGCCTGCCACTGGGTGTCCCCAGCAGTCTCACAGGAGCTCGTGGCTGTAGTGAGGTACGTGGCGGGGCCTGAACCCCTGCTGCCTCCTCTCCCCCCACCCAGCATGCTCATCACGTATGACGACGTGGTGAAGATCTCAGATTTTGGCACTTCCAAGGAGCTGAGTGACAAGAGCACCAAGATGTCCTTTGCAGGGACCGTAGCATGGATGGCCCCTGAGGTGATCCGCAACGAGCCCGTGTCCGAGAAGGTTGACATCTGGTAAGGACCGAGCAGGGTGAACAGCCAGTGGGCAGGCCTCGGCACCAGGGCAGTGATGGGCCTGTGGGGAGCGCCCCTCCGATGTGAGCCCCCCCGCCTTCCCTCCCAGGTCCTTTGGTGTTGTGCTGTGGGAACTTCTGACTGGTGAGATCCCTTACAAAGACGTGGATTCCTCAGCCATCATCTGGGGCGTGGGGAGCAACAGTCTCCATCTGCCTGTGCCCTCAAGCTGCCCGGACGGCTTCAAAATCCTCCTTCGCCAGTGCTGGTGAGGAGCCTGGGGGCAGCACGGCGGTGGCGGTGGGGGTGGGGGTAAAACGAGGGATGGCCAGTGTCTGGAACCCAGGCATGCGCAGGCCTAGAATCCTGAACTGGGAGTCTGAGTCGGAGCCCCATAAGGACTTCCCAAGAACCCAGGATGGCAGGGGTGCATTGAACTCACAGACAGACCTGCATGTGCGCCAGGCCTGCCACCTTGCTTCTACCTGTCCTCGATGTGGGACAGACAGGCTGTATCACCTCTGCAATGGCGTCTGCATCTGTCAACTGGGTTAGCAGCGTCTGGGGCACTATTCGGAGCGCACCAGCGAGAGCAGGCCCTGGGGCTGGCGTGGCAGGGGGAGACTCAGGGAGAGCCGTGACGTTCACTTTGTTGGGAAACTTTGGTTGGGTATTTTACCAATGCGTGTGTCTTTCCAACAAGTGTCCCACAAAAAGTTTGATTTGGGGGCAACCGAGCTGAGAGTTTTCTTTTGTTTTGTTTTTTTAGTTTTTGGGGCATCACTGCTCTCCGGTGGTGGGAGTAGGAGGCCCAGCCCCACTGCTGGAATCGAACCTCCGTCCCAGTGGGCCGCAGTCCCGCGCACAACCACTACGCCACCGGGGCTCAGCCCCCCCCCAAAAAATTTTTTTTTATTTATTTAGACATCACTGCCCTCTGGCCGGAGTGGGAGTGGGAGGCCCAGCCTTGCTGGTGCTGGATTTGAACCGCCAAACCAGTTGGCTGCAGTCCCACACTCAACCACTACGCTACCAGGGCTCAGCCCCGAGCTGAGAGTTTACAGGTGTATTAACACAATCTCCCTCTGACCACAGACTCCTTCTATCACAGAGCGCATCCTAGAATTCGGTTTTGCAGATCACTTTGGGCAAGATGCCCTAGTTCTTACCTGGCCCTCCCGCACCTCCACCCCTGCAGGAACAGCAAACCCCGCAATCGGCCCTCGTTCCGACAGATCCTGCTGCACCTGGACATCGCCTCGGCCGATGTGCTCTCCACACCCCAGGAGACTTACTTTAAGTCCCAGGTGCGCCGTGGGTAGGAAGGCGGAGGCCTCTGGAAGGGCAGATGGCCAGAAGGGCTGCAGAGAAACGGCCTTCACCGCTCATTCTCTCCCCCCCAAGGCCGAGTGGCGGGAAGAGGTAAAGCTGCATTTTGAAAAGATTAAGTCAGAAGGGACCTGTCTCCATCGCCTGGAAGAGGAGCTGGTGATGCGGCGGAGGGAGGAGCTCAGGTATGTGACAGGGGCTGGCATCCGCTTCCCAGGTCGGCCCGTGCCGAGGTGCGGCCTGCCTTTCCACCCCAGGTCCACTGAATCAGAGCCTGCCTCTTACAAAGCCCCTAGGGCACTGCTAACACAGACCCACCTGAGGGTCTGACCCAGTGAGAGGGCGGTTCCCAGCAAGGGCTGCACTGGTGCCACAGACCTAGTTTGGGAGAGGCCCAGTTCCACTGTGGGGCCCCCTCCTTCTGCCCCCATGTCACAGGCACGCCTTGGACATCAGAGAGCATTATGAGCGGAAGCTGGAGCGGGCCAACAACCTCTACATGGAGCTCAATGCCCTGATGCTGCAGCTGGAGATCAAGGAACGGGAGCTGCTCAGGTAAGCCAGCCCACCTGTCTAAAGCCCGCCTCTGTGGGGCAAGCCCCACCTCGAGCGCCTGCTCGCTCACACTCCCTCTCCTGGGCATGCGCTCAACTGAGAAGGGGGCTGGTCTTTAGGCGGGAGCAGGCTTTGGAGCGGAGGTGCCCAGGCCTGCTGAAGCCACACCCCTCCCGAGGCCTCCTGCACGGGAACACGGTGGAGAAGCTCATCAAGAAGAGGAACGTGCCGCAGAAGCTGTCACCCCATAGCAAAAGGTGGGATCTGCGGCCGGGGCCGTAGGAAAGCCGGGGCAGGTGTGGGAGAGGGAGGGTGCTGAGGGGGCTGCATACATCCTAAGTGTGGGCTGGTTTGAGCGGGCAGATTTGTAATCTCAGCCTTATTACTTTCCTCACCCCACCCCACCCCCCCCCTCCCCCAGGCCAGATATCCTCAAGACAGAGTCCTTACTACCTAAATTAGATGCAGCCCTGAGCGGGGTGGGACTTCCTGGCTGCCCTAAAGGCCCCCCCTCACCAGGACGGAGTCGGCGTGGCAAGACTCGACACCGCAAGGCCAGCGCCAAAGGCGGCTGTGGGGACCTGCTTGGGCTTCGTGCAGCTGTGCCAGCCCCAGAACCTGGACCAGGAAGCCCAGGGGGCCCGGGAGGGGGGCCTTCAGGCTGGGAGGCCTGCCCCGCCGCCCTCCGTGGGCTCCATCATGACCTTCTGCTCCGCAAAATGTCATCCTCCTCCCCCGACCTGCTGTCGGCAGCACTGGGCACCCGGGGCCGGGGGGCCTCAGGGGGAGTCGGGGACCCTGGCTCACCCCCTGCAGCCCGGGGTGACACCCCCCCAAGTGAGGGCTCAGCCCCTGGCTCCACCAGCCCGGATTCACCTGGAGGGGCCAAAGGGGAACCACCTCCCTCAGGACCTGGTGAAGGGGCGGGGCTACTGGGAACTGCGAGGGAAGGGGCAGCAGGCCGGGGCAGCCGGGCTGGGGCCCAGCACTTGACCCCCGCCGCACTCCTGTACCGGGCTGCCGTCACCCGAAGTCAGGTAAGCACAGCCAAGGGCCTCATCGCCCTCCCGGGGTCCAAGTCTGAAACTCATCCCTCGCCACGTGTGGGGCCTCACTTGTGACGCCCCCGCTCTTCTGGCCCCTGCAGAAACGGGGCCTCTCTTCCGAGGAGGAGGAGGGGGAGGTGGACAGTGAAGGAGAGCTGCCCTCGAGCCAGAGGTGAGAGGACGAACAGTAATGGAAGGCAAGCCTTCTGCTCGCTGGGCTCCAGGGACGGTTCAGCTGCAGCCCCTCTCGCACACACAGGTGGCCTCAGGGCCTGAACATGCGGCAGTCGCTCTCCACCTTCAGCTCGGAGAACCCGTCCGACGGGGAGGAAGGCACGGCCAGCGAGCCCTCCCCCAGCGGCACGCCAGAAGTCGGCAGCACCAACACTGACGAGCGGCCGGACGAGAAGTCTGACGACATGTGCTCCCAGGGCTCAGAGATCCCACTGGACCCCCCTGCTTCTGGGGTGGCCCCCGGCCCAGAACCTAGCTCCCTGCCCACCCCCCAGCAGGATCGTCTCAAAAGGGAGGTGAGTCAGATCAAATGCAAAGCCACCGAGTTTGGGAGCAGGAGGGCTGGTCATTTCAGAGATTTGGGGGACACCAGGCAGTGAAATGCTGTCAAAAGCCAAGTCCCAAATTTGTAAGCTATTTAATTTCCAAACCTGGTGACCTAGTGGCTACCAGCTGGGCTGCGATTCACAGCAGCTTGAAATCACCCTCCGCTCATCCTTGGGAGAGGCGGTCTATGTGCACAAAGTCTTGGAAACTCGGGGCTGAGCCCCGGGGGCGTAGTGGCTGTGTGTGGGACTGCGGCCCACTGGGATGGAGGTTTGATTCCAGCTCCACGGAGCAAAGGCTGGGCCTCCTACTCCCACCACCTGAGGGCAGTGATGCCTGAAAAAAAAAAGGTAATGGAAACTCACAGGGGAAGTTTACGCCTTCACACAAGTTCGAATTGAGCTATTACGCATGTGATGGAGCACTGGTGGCATTGGGGCTTTGTTAAAAAGCTCTCGACAACTGAGCAGTAAGGCCAGCAGTTTGAAGCGGACAGTTCTCAGGGATAAAGCCAAGGCTACCTACTGAAGCAGATTCGGAGCTTCAGAAGCCCTAGAAAGCAGTTCTGGTTGCCCTGTAGGGTTTACCCAGGCCGAGGCAGAACTTGACGGCAGCGGATGTGTGCGCCCCAACAGCAGGGAGCCTCTTAGCTGCAAAATGGCCACCAGGAGTTTATGGCCTTGGGAAATCAGGAAGTTGCTGGCTACCTAGACTCCAAGGAGGCCCTAAAGGAATCTCCGGTATCTGTAACCCCAAGGGCTGCTGAACCCCGAACCCTCCCCTCAATGCTCTCTGCTTTGTTCCTCACAGGGCGCTCCGAATTCTGAAGATTCAGACTGTGACAGCACTGAACTGGACAACTGCAACAGTGGCGATGCCTTGCGGCCCCCTGCCTCCCTCCCTCCATGAAAGCCACGCTTATTCCCTGTACATAGAGAAATATTTATATAAATATATATATATGCGCCACATAATCAACAAAGATGGGGCTAACCAGCCTTAAATCAGGCTCAAGGGAGATGACCTTCCCCCCACCTCAATCATTCAGCAAATGCTCTAGGTTTGAGGGTAGCCGTGGACAGGACAAGTATCGCCCTAGAGCTGTCGGGATGGGGAAACTGGCCCTCTGCTTCACCCCATTCCTTATGTTCGACAAGTGGGCCAGCACTACAACAGCCAGGTGTGGGTCTCAGTTGCACCCCTGTACCTTGACCTGATGTGGAGGTACAGGAAAGGGAACCAGTTAGACGGCACTTTTTTTGTTTTCTGTTTACTGTTTACACATTTTGCACTTGGGAGGAGGGAGGTGAAGGCAGGGTCCTCCCCTCTGAGATTTCTCAGGTGGCAATGTAACTCATTTCTTTGTCCTTCCATTTCTCTGCCCAAACCCTGGCTAAGAGCCTGGGGGAGGCCAGATGACTGATAGCATGTGATGGTTCAGGCTGAGGGAGTGGGGTACTGTGGAAGCCCAATTTTATCCTGGGGCCAGATTGGGTGGGGAATGTCTCTTGTAACCCCTGTGAAAAAACCTTAAAAATATAACCACTCCATGCAGGCCCAGCTGTTGAGGGTTTTCTTGGTGGCAGAACGGGGTGGCAGGTATGGGAAGCAGTAGGGGTCTTGGGCTCCTTTTCTGAGAATGCTGGGCACTTCCATTTTTCCCCACTAAATCCTAGGTTCTCAAACTTAATTTGCCTTGAGGGAGGGGGGACAATTATTAATGAGAAACATCATTTGAAGCCCCCCCCACTGGGGAGCAGTACTGCCCACTTTACGAAGCACTGCACTTACACCACTTCATGCTCTAACTGTCTGGATTGATCTGCAATAAATGGCAGAAGTACATCTAAGTTACTTTGGTGGACACCTTGTTAAGAGGCTATTCAACAAGACCCAAGGCCCAACTCCTGGTGGCGCACTGGGACTTGAATGGGTCCATCTTTCCAAAAGCAGTAGCCCTCAGGAAGTAAGCAACTGGTGGTGGTGTTATAGAAAGAGGACTATAACCGGGCAGTTGACCCCCTCCCCCCCCCAAAAAAAAAACTGGGAAGAGACAAGGTTTGTTTGTTTTTTTGATTGGGGCATCACTGCCCTCTGGTGGTGGGAGTAGGAGGCCCAGTCTTGCTGCTGGATTTGAACCTCCAACCCAGTGGGCCGCAGTCCCATGTACAACTACTACGCCACCGGGGTGCAGCGCACGAGACAAGTTTTACAGTTTAAGAATGTATGGGGGTTTGCACAACAAAGTCTAGTTTCTGGCTGCGTCACACATCCTGGTACTATCAGGACCTAGGAAAGGCCAACCCACCTTCCCCCCATATGTAAGAATCGAGGGACCAATGTGCTGCTTAAGGGTGATTAGAATTAAATGCTACCAAAAAAAGATAGTGAGAAAAACATCTGAACTGGAATAAAAACTTCTATTTAAAACCCAAGCAGGGTCTTTGTCCTTTGAGAGTAAAGATACAAAAACAAGACAACAAGAATAAAACCCACATCAATCAGTGGCATCCAGTTTCTATTCACAAAGGAAAAGCTCCAGTCCATCTTTTAATTTTTTTTGAAAAATTCCTGACATTACAGAACTAAACTGAAATGTATTAATATTCCACTCTTACATATCCATGACAAACAGGAAAAAAAAAATTCATGAGCCAAAAAAACAAAACAAAAAAAACAGGAGAAGCTTATAAAACTAAATATGGATTTCAGCATTAACAGCTGAACAAAGAAAGGAATTAAAACGCTTTAATTAAAAAATCACGAGTGGATGATAAAGTGTAGAAACTGAAAATTTACAAACTATTTAAAACCTGGAATCGCTGACTGTTCAGAACCTACACAGATGGGTCATGGGAGGTGGTGAAGAGCAGAAAGGGTTATGGATGAATCTGCATGGTTCTAGCTGCTCCCCATGCCACCCGTCTCCGAGGAAAGCCTGTAACACAGAAAAACAAGAACTCAACATTAGTTTCCCCAGAGCCCAGCGGCACCTCGCCCCCAAACTCTCAGCCTGGGTTGTGCAACGTGAAGGAGCGAGAATGATAGCCAGTGTTTCTGCCCATGTGAAGGCCTTTTCCCGGGTTATTTATCAATAACACTCTCCTTTACTCCCTACAAAGCCATGCTTCTTGGACAGAGAGACACTGAACTTGCACCCAGGCACTCTCTTGGTGCCCCTTCCAAACGCTACTTGGAACCATGTGAAACAAACCAAAAGTCTCCCTCCTACAGGTTGTCACAATGCACACAAAGAGTTCTTTGTTACTGAGCTTAACTAGTTCTAAATGACAGAATATCCATTCAGACAGCATTTATCTGAAAGAAGAAATAAGGATAACCCTGAGGAAGATCAGAAAAGATGTCCCTCTAGAACAGGCCTGTTTCCCAGGGTGAAGGCCTTTTCATTCAGTAGCACTAGTCTGAAACACTCTAGGGAAGGTGGAAGGAGAAACAGTTGAGTTCAGCGGGAGTAGATCAAAGGGGGGGGGGGGGGAGCTAACAGTGGCGACAAAAATTACCTTAGCTTTACCAACTGCCTTGCTAACTCTAGAATCTCAAAAGCCTGTGATCTTCTTGCACACCAAATTCTCCATAGAAATGTCTGGTTACAATGCTATTCCATCACAAATAGGGCACTGGAGAACCTGTTATCCAATAGAAGGCGTTGGAGATTTGGTGTTCAGCAAGCTCCAGTGGTGTAAGATCCCATTTTGAAGGGAACTAAATGTTGGGAGACTCCGTGTCATGCTCTATGATAGATTTAATATGAATAGAATAACCCCTACACGTGGCCACAAGAACATGACATCCAACACCACCCCTCCCACCCTTAGCAACCAAGTTGGCTGGAAGAGGGAAAATCAGGTCCCCGGAACCAGAGCAGTCCCCTCAGCTCAACTTTACCCAGGAGATACTTTGGAATTGGTTCCAGACCACCACCAGGAAAGCAATCTTGCAAACAGTGACTCAACAATCTTTGGGCTTCTCAGTGCACACACAAACTTCCCCTCACACTGTTGTCAGTAAGCGTTGAATCACATGGTGAGCAAGTACACTAGAGAAGCACTGTCAAACCAGGCAGTCACCAGTGGCTTCTGCAATTCAGCATGGCCGATGCCCCCAAGCTGCAAATGGGATCTAGCTAGACAAGTGATAAGGAACAGAGCCCCCAAGAAGAGGGCTCACTGGGGACTCTTTGCTAAAGGGGAAATTGAAGTACAAAGGTCCAAGGACTTGTGGGATATAGCTTTGACTTAGGACCTAAGTGAGTTTTAAAAATTAAGCCAACACAGTAGGGTGGCTTACTAGCCCCGATGGTCCTAGGGAGAAAAAAACAAACCGTCCATGACGTACACCAAGACTGGTGGAGATTGAGAAGGCAGAGACAGCAGTAAGTACACCAGAAAGACGCAAAGAACTTTAGGATAGAAAGGCCACAAGGGGGAGCGCTCAGGTTTGTAACACTCACAATCCCAATTGAGGGGTCACAGTAACACACCAGAGAATCTTCTCAATCAGCAAGTATAAGCCAAAGGGGACATGAGACCCAAGGGGCATCAGAGAACAATCTGTCTGTGTGCATCAGGTTAGGACACCACTTTTCTATTCCTACTGCATGTCCTCTCACTTGGGTGTTTTCTCCACTGTATGGGTTAAGAGGGTTACTGAGTAAGAGCAGAACACTGTTAAGTTGTGCCTAATCATTCATGTGGTCTCAGAATGTTTTTTAAGGTCTTTTATTAATTTATCATCTGTAAAATGAAGGGCTTCTGCACCCTTAAGGTTCCTGAAAATCCTTTATGCTAATTCTCTACTCCTGACAGTGCAGGTGGGCAAGCCCGAGGACTCATCAGAACTGACTGAGGTGACTCGGTTTATCTAATGTCAGAGAAGAGGTGTGCGTGTTAATTCAGGAGACTACACAAACAAACTGTCAGCCCCTCCCACCATGTGTCCCGCCCACCCCGCCGGCAGGTGTATGCCCTTGTCAAGATGCAATCAGTGCTCACTGCTCATGGGAGGAAAGCAGAAGGCTGTCATTGATACTTGCATTATTCACAGGGTAAGGGATCTTGAGAACTCATCAAATTCTCAGGTCCTTGTCAATCACGAAGGACCCTCATGATGGAAGTTGTCACAGGTCTATGTGCCTTAAGGGTAGCATGATAAATGGCTATAGCATTCATTAGCCCCACAATTTAAAAAGCTACATTGGTTCATGACTTCCTAATTGAGCAGTCATAGGTCACAGACCCAGCCCACCCTGTTACCCTGCACAGTACACGGTGGAACTAGGTTCTTACTTGGCAACTTTATTACAGCTAAAAACACAAATTTGGCCAAGGCGGCCTACTGATAAACCATTGGATAATATAAAACAAAACAAAACAAAAAATTTAAGGGGAAAAAGGGGGGGGGGGTTAATGGATAAGCTTTTATTCATCAACACAGAGCCTAACACATTATTGTATTGCAAGGCAGAGTAAAGCTACAAAAAAGAAAACTAATAAAAAGCAACAGAGTAAGAAAGAGCAAGAACTGTAGTTCAAGATAGAGTTCAACACGTCAGACTCTGAAACAGGCACTCAGCTCAAGTGGCCTAAACCTAAACAAGGGTCACCACCCAGCCCCCACCCACCCTCCCGCCCCGCCCCCCGCCCCGCCCGAGGAGTCAAAAGGAAATGGTCACAAGCTCACATTTGTTTGGTTCTCACCAGTATTAACAAAGAAAAACAAAATGAACCAAGAAATACTTGAGGGATGTCGCAAGATACGCAATCAGTAGGGCGAGAATCTCTGCTTCTCGCCTTTCAGTTTGTTAGTGACACAGGGCACCGCGGAGGTGGTGGCGGTGGCGGCTGAAGCCCCGGTCCCCTTAGCAGCAGACACAACATTTAGAGCCAGGAGAGGGATGGGTTTCATGCCAAGCAGACTGGAGACACAAGGGGCGGTCGGAAGAGGGTTGGGGAGGCTGGAGGGTGCGTCGGAGGTCCCCGCTGTGGCGAGTGAGGGGGTGGTGGTGGAGGAGGAAGAAGAAGAAGGGGTGGAGGGTTGAGAGAGGTTGATGCTGAGGTGATCAGGGATCGTGACGGAGGCTGCCTGGGAGGAGGGTTTAGCGTTTTCTAAACTGTAACAGAGGAAAAAAGGAACAAAAAAAAGGGTGGGTGGAAGGGAAGACCACAAACGGGAGAAAAAGTACAGGACAAACTCCGCTTCAGTTATCAGTATGCGATTCTGGAAGCTCTAATACCAAATGGAGGCAGTGCCTGTTTTTAACCTGTATCCCCCACCCTCTTGCAAATATTTACTTCGCCAGCTCCATTCCAGAGTGCGATTTCTAGCTGCTACACTGAAGAGAGGCTGCAGACTTCGGAGAAAATCAGAGAACACCTACTTCCACATCCTCGGACACATGGACTCAGACCCAAAAGTCAGAAAGGGAATTGTTTTGGATAGAAAAGGGTATTTCATATGAAAACAGAGCAAGGCCTCATCCAATCAAATGCCAATTACCCCTTTCAGTGGACAGTCAAGAGCCCAGTAATCCCTCTTGCTCCTTTGGCATGTTAGCACACTGACATTGTTACTTCTCCAGTTAGCATTAAAGTATCTTTCACACCTACAGCCAACTGAGTTATTATTAAAATGAAAAGGGGCAGAGTCCAAAATAGATCACTAGAAAGAATGTAGCATTTTCAAAAGAAAAAAAAAAAATGCTGAGAACAGCTCTGTAGTTAATAACCAGCCAAACTTCCTTTCTAGCAAAGGAGGGGAGGGGGAGGAGGTATGGGTGTGTGCGTGAAAATAAAAAGTTCTTTGTTTATGGCTAACTACTTCTAACAGGGGCTTCACAGACTTAGACAATGAGCTCCTGCGATCAAAAGGTTCAGGTTTAAAAACAAACAAAACAAACAGGTCTAAGTAATGCTTCTACTCTTGAGATGAAGCCCCTAGGTATGTCTTCCATCCCCAAACACCTGTAAACACCTGTCTGGCTGTCAATCAGGACTCAAGACACTGGCTCAAATCTGTTGAAACAATCCACTACAAGGGGCACACACAGCATTTTGTGTCCCAGGGATAGTAGTTGTAATCCATAAAGGAAGGCACAGCAAAATAATAAAGAACGGGGATTGTTACCATAAACAATTAGAAATTCTCAATCCATTACTAAAAGCAGAGAAATAAACCCTTCTTGCTGATATTAATAAAACCAGTTTGTTAATTGCATTCGAAATGGGCCAAAACAAAGTTAAGTTAGGTACATGGCTCTTATTTGATGACACATGATGCTTTGGAACCATTCTGACCCAAATGCATCATTTCATAAATAGGATCCTCAATAGCTAGCTAGACAAATTAAAATGAGGATAATCTAGGACTCAGGTCAGAAATCTAGGCAGGGAGTTGCACTTTCTATAAAGTAGCCATTGACCCAGACCAGAGGCTAGGCAAAGTAGGTGTGGTTTCAGGATAACCTGACAATAATATTCAGGGCAAGCTTTCCCAAACACAGAAAGTAATTTCCAGCTCCCAAATCCTTGATTCTTGCCATTTAGCACCTTGTACACCCCAATTAGAAGCAAAAACCTTTGATTTTAAAAAAACACCAATGCAAACCACACATTTTTAGGAAAATAACAGGCCAGCTCTGTAGCTCCTGTTAGTTCCTAGTGTGAGCGATATGCACGTGGACACATTATATGCGTAAAAATACAGCACTTGTCACTTTCCACTAAACAAAGTCTCTAGTGGTTTGGTGGCTGCACAAGAAAGGTGATCTGACACAAAAATTCTTTTCTACATAAAAACCGGCAAAGGTATGAAAAAAAATGTTTTGTTTTTGGCATCACTGCCCTGGTGGGAGTAGGAGAAAAAGAAGACTTTTAAAGTCCAAGTCAGAACTACCATTGGGGAATAAGCTTGTAACTTATAAAGACCATGGGTCACTATATGGTCAGCATACCGTATATTCTCCAGTATAAGTTATCCAACTATCAACCAAGGCACTTTACTACAAAAACTGCATGAAAAATGTGCTAAAAAGGGCCGAGTCCCGGTGGCGTAGTGGTTGTGCGCGGGACTGCGGCCCACTGGGATGGAAGTTCAATTCCAGCTCAAAGGAGCAAAGGCTGGGCCTCCTACTCCCACCACCAGAGGGCAGTGATGCCAAAAAAAAAAAAAAAAAAAACCCTCGCCTTATACTGGAGTATATGCAGTAATTATGGCAAGATGAGTGATCCTTTTCTTTTAATATTTCTTTCTTTCACTAGACCCAGAACTCGTAGCACTTTTTTGCCCAGCAAAAACAAAATCCCTGTAAAACTTCTGTTAATGTCAACGAAGTAACAGAAAGAAGGCCCTTGATGAATGGGGTGCTTACATTGACTTAAAAATACAAATTATTAAGAAGGTGACCTAAGAATATGAGCAGATAGCAATACATCAAAAGGCCCTGTCCTATGTTCGTTCGTGAGGCTGTGACCTGTCCAACTACCATCTCAAGTGCAGTAGCATCAGCTAAATTTGGAGAAGGGAAATAAAACCTCAGCAAGTTCTTTGGGGATTAGATGGGGAAACACAACGGGCATTTCTGAAGCACTCCAACACCCGATCTCTCCTTTCCCTCAATCTTGGTACAACATTGGCAATTTGCACAGGAAAAACAAACAAAAAAAACCCAGGTGTTTGTGGGGTAAATGGCTATTTCAAAGAAACTGCTTTGCTGACACATTACTTCAAGCTTCCTGCAATCTGAACGCTTTATTGTATTACACTTAAGGCAGGGAAAGGGTAGGGGCATTTAAAAAGCCAACCCCCAGTACTTTCTTGCAAGCTTTACTTGTACACCCTCCCAAGTAATACTACAGTTAATAATACATGTTATGTTTCCCTGTTACATATAAAATGGTATTAACACTAAAACAAAAGGGATATTCCCCTTACCTGACATTGATTAGATATTGAGCCAGACTAATGCTGGCAGCAGATCCAGTGATGGTGACCTGCCTATCAGTAGATCCTTCCACTGGGTTCGCAATTTTGATCTGCGCCCCAGACATCTGACGGATCTCATTGATTTTGGCGCCTTGACGCCCAATTATGCAGCCAATCAACTTGAAGAAGAAAAACAAGGCACAGCGAATTACAAAGAGTTACATGGGGTCCAAGCTTTCCATCCCGTCCATTACCCTACATCCTACAGCATCATGAACAAGGCAATGGAAACCTTCTGACTACACTACACACCTCTCCTCCCCAGACCTCTGAATCAGGAAGCTTTCTATATGGAAAGAGAACATGTCACAACCCCTGCTTGAGTTTTATGTAAGGTCAGAGTACACTTGCCTTCAAGGTCCTAGTCGATTAATAAGTCAATTACTGTATATATTTGAGTATAAGCCACAGGAATCCAGTCGACCACAAAACTGCCTATTAAAAATGTGCTGAGGGCTGAGCCCCAGTGGCATAAGTGGTTGAGTGCAGGACTGCGGCCCACGGTCTTGGCGGCTCTCAGGATCGGCACTGGGTAGCACCCACGACCACCAGAGACAGTGAAGCCCCCAAAAATGTGCTGAGCAAAAAAAAAAAAAAAAAAAAAGTGCTGAGGAAAAAAACAAAAATTTAAAAAAATGGGCTATGCCCCGGTGGCTTAAGTGGTTGAGTGTGGACTGCAGCCTGCAGGCTCGGCGGTTCAAATCTTGCAGCTGCTCTCAGGAGCAGCACAGGGTAGCTCCCACGACCACCAGAGGCAGTGATGCCCATACACACACACAAAAAATTTTTTAATGTGCTGAAGAAAACAACTCGGCTTAAAAAAAAAAGCAACAAGGGGCTGAGCCCCGGTGGTGTAGTGGTTGTGCGCGGGACTGCGGCCCACTGGGACGGAGGTTCAATTCCAGCAGTGGGGCTGGGCCTTCTACTCCCACCACCGGAGAGCAGTGGTGCCCCCCCCCCCCCAAAAAAAAGCAACAAGAAAAGGTCAGCTTATACACAAATATATACAGTACTACCCAGACCACTCTGTCCATATATGTGGCACAGAATTATGCTCTGTAGGTTTTTCAAAGCTCACCACCTGTCACCCAGTCACCACGCCTGTGTCTTGTGAGTTCAAACAGACAACCTCCTCGTGCGTGGTCAAGCATGAGAATTTGAGCATTTAGCAGTCTGTATCACCCTGGTCCCCTTCTGTGAACATGAACACCTCTGCACTATTTGGAGGAAAGTAAAACGTCCACTGCTCGGAGCAATAATCTCCATGACAGAATAAAGAAGAGCCCAAAAGATATAACTAGTTAGGCGGCTAAGCAGACACGAAGGTCCAGGTTACCTTCTGTTGTTGGCAACAAGATCCTTGGACTCATTCTGCCATGATTACTACCTTCCTATACTGCCAAGAGTTCTAGCTCATTAATTTCTAAAGCTTTCATCTTAGAATAAAGAAAAAACTTTATTTGTACTGCTCAAAGAAACGTGACTTTGAACAATTCCTAATGGCTTGGGAGGAAATAGACATGAATTAATTACTTGCCATTTCAATGCTACAATGTCACACGTGGCTAGTGGCTGCCATGGTGACTAGCACAGGCTTAGCATTCAAGGTTTTAGAGACAGCATTTTTTGACTCTCTACATAAGGAGATGCTTGGCACGAAACTTTTCAAGAGGTCCACTTACATCATTTGGAATGGTGAGTTCATGAGAAGTAGTCTGAGCAGACGCATCCAAACCTGCTAAAAGACAGAAGAGAGCAAGAAAGTTCAATGCACAGGCTACCAACCCCCACTGGTCTGCACATTTACCTAACAGAAGAAAACAAACTGGAAACCCAGCATTTGGCTGTTGGGATTCACCACTAACTTGGAAGCCTCCAGGGAGGAAAGAGGGGGGAGGGGCGTAGGAATAATGCTGGAAAAGGTTCTTCTGTACACTCCCCTCCAAGAGCTGGTTTCATGCCACTTCCTGCAAAGCCCAGCATTTAGGGGTGGAAGCAAGGGGCAGGGGATTAAGGGATCCTCAAAGAGGACCAAAATCTATGCATCAAGTCCTTCTGCACTTCTCTTCCTTCTCTGCTTAGCGTTTCCTGCTGTTGTGTCCCAATTGTATCTGATGCTCACAAGCACCAGCGCCAGGATCATGCCTGCTACTGGGGACCATGGACTTTTGGCACACATGCAGTTACTTTAAATATACCTGGGTCAGATTTACAACCCCCACCTCTAGCCTAACCTAAACTTGGAGGTCAGATAGAATGAAATGGCAGTCAGGTGAGAGAAGTTCCTTTCTCCAGATTTATTCCCTGTCTTTCACTCAATTACTTTTGGTTTTATTTTTCCAAAGAAAAAGAAAAAAAAAATTCCCATCAGCAAACATCCTGCCCATCTCTATGACACCTGGACTGGGCCAGGCTGACTGGCTAAACCCTCAAGCCTAGTCCTGCTCTCAGCTGTGGCTACTGGTCTCTCGTTCTTTTTTAAAAGGGGGTTGGCCAGATCCATCAAAGGACCCTTGGGGGCACCAGGCCACCCCTTTGCTCTCTCAGCTCCTCTCTGCCATGTGCATGTTGCTGGTATGGTTCATGGGCAGTGAAACAAGACTCCCACCAATTTATTAATATAACAGAATACTACAGATTTTTTTTTTATCATTACCCCAATAGCCTTTCACCTCTGGAGAGCTGGATTCAATGCCTGTTAAGATACAAGTGAAAATGAGTTTGGTGGTCTCATCCTAACCCTATCGGACAAGTTATTCCTTATACAGAAAAAATTTAAAAAGAAAAATAAAAACCCCAAAACAAAACAAAAAACAAACAAACCAATAAACAAAAACAAAATCCACTACACAATTTGGCACAAATGGATTGTCTCTACCCAGGTCTGTGAATAGCTGGTGGAGAGAAAGGGGGTGCCAATCAGATCAAGGGGGCAGCAGTCAGGTTGCTTAAAATAAATACCAGCCTACCCTTTTGCCTGACAAGCACCCCCAGACCTCACCCCCAAACCTTCCAGGGCTTTTTAAATTATTTTCTTTTCTTTTTTTTTTTAAGTAACTCATCCCAAATGAAAAAACACTTTAATAAACACATTACCTCCTTAGCCATAGTAGATGGGCAAGTTTAAACCAGCAGGAAGCTGGGCAACCAAGTTTGTTTTAAACAGATGTCAAGCAGAGACCTTGGGTCTGGTCTCTGCTTTGCACTACACCTTACAGAAATAAACACTGAGGTCTCCATACCACTGAATCCGGTGTTGCCATGCGTCATAGGAAAATGAGACTGTTGCATTGCCAGCTGGTGCAGCTTGGTCAACTGCAGGGAGGAAACAGGAGGAGTTGGCATTAGGAGAGCAGCAGCCAGCACTCAAGTACATTCAAACTGTGAAAATGCAGAGCTCTTGGTCCCCAGCATGGACGCTACTACAACTCCAGTGGAGGGTAGAGGCATGGCTTGAATCACAATTCTGGGGTTGGGCAGATGATGAAGGGTCAGGGTTAGAAATAGAAAGCGTGCCAGGGGAAAGAATAAGTAAGAGCATTTGAGGTGTGTGAATAAAAGCAGCAGCACCCGCCCAACAACCATTCCCTTGTGGGGTACTTAAAGGTGTTTGCAGCCATTGCCAATAGTTGCCCCAGGGACAAGCACAGACAGGCTAGGTAAACAAACTGTGCAGTAGTGCTAGGGAAGACACACCATGCAGGGTTCTGTCAGTACTGGAATGAGGGTAGGAGATGCAGGGAGACTGCAGGGGGAGAGATTAAGAAAGCAAGAGCTTCACTAATCAGTTTATCTTCATCACTCTAAGATGCCCTGGGCTGCTATCCGGCAAGCCCCTTTCAGGTCTATGTCTCATCCTGGTGCCCACCACTAAGCAAAAGGCAAATTCAAGTTCCCACATCTGAAACTCAGTTCTTGCAAGGATTAGTAAGGATAAAGGAAATGTGCACAAGGAGGTGCCCTTAGTCTGAAATCAGCACTTTTAAGCATTAGTTTTCAGTGTCAAGGAAAAGTTTTGAATAGAAATTCCCAGATGCTCAACTGTATTCCTACCCTCCCCCGTACATAGCTCCATTATTCCCCACTCTTTTCCAAATGTGTGTCAAATTATCACCTCAAATTGGAAAACTCAAGGGCAACTCACCTCCCACACCCCCAAGAAAAGAGAAGTCCATGCAATGAGGCACAGTACACTACCAATTTAAACTGTTGCCAAGAGAGCCAATGGCAATCTACCTTTTAACAGGAAAATGTGGCGCATGGGAAACAACAGAAGCTAATCACCTGCGAGATGTGCCATTTACAGGGGGCTCAAATGCCAAAAGGCAAACTAAGTGCTACTATGCCAAGATTAAGGATTTGTTGTGTAGTCTGAAGATACAAGGTTCAGCTTGCGAGGAAAGCAGCTTAACATTTCAATTGTTTTCAGACCCAACTCACTTCTGGCTACTTGGGAGACAATTTTGGATGGGGGAGGGAGTTTTTTGATACAAGAAATGAAAACAAAACTTACATCTGGCTGTGGAATGGCATACTGTCCTTGAATGGTATAGGCCTACAAGAGGAGGAAAACAGTTCCTATTAAAAACCAATCACGGACAGCCACCCAGTGGGAGTAAGACACATTTCAACTAGCCAGGAAGCCAGAGTTGAACTAGAGAATGGGGAGGCCAGGGATTGAGGCAACAAACAGTCTCTCACAAATACAGTCAGACCCAAGTTGACCTTCTTTGAACACTAAGATGACCATTTTCCAAAGAGTTAATAAAAGGAGTCAAGTTCCCTGCAATCAAAGGCAAATTATCTATCTTAATGAAACAGAGGAACGGGATCAAACAATGCCTCAGTTGCCCAAGCCCCCCATCTTCCTTCCTACATACAAGGTAGCCTACGAGGAAAAGAGGTCTCTCTTCCCTCACCACCCCAACCCTTCTACCAATCATGATGCTTGAATGATCTGGTATCTGCACAAACCGGCATGGCATGTTTTGAAAAACCTCCCCTTTTCCCGATCTTTAATTTTTCTACATTTGCCTAATGAGCTTTAGTGTAAAGAAAGCTAGCTAGATCACTAATACTAGGGAAGCTGACCAGAGGATCACAGAAACTCCAGTGCTCCAATTCCTGCCTTCTCCCACATTCCCACCATAAAAGGCCCTTGCAGCTCCCACTATGCCCTCCTCCCCCCACACCATAACCTCCCAAAATGGGAGCTGAGTCTTCAGGGCAGTGGGGGTAGGGATCAAGGAGGAAGGGAAAGGGAACAGGAAGGGAAGGAAGGAGTGGCTATTCAAGATGTGAAGCCTCTCACATCACAGTGGCCAGTACCCCCAAAGTACACCCAGGTAGGGGTAGGAGGAAGGTAAAAATGGGGTGGGAGAATGGGAAAGGGGGAAGAGGGGATTGAACCAAAAAAATAAAAACAAAAACCAAAAAAAAAAAAAAAAAAGTTGATGTTACCATCTGGTGGGCTACGCGGCCTGTGTGAAATGAGGTGAGGGGGGTCAGTCCAGGTCCCCGTGGACAGGTGGTGTCCACAGCACAAAAATCGCCAGCGCCACTGGCCCCCCGCGCACGTTGGCAGTCTCAGCTGAGGCGGAAGGATTGAGTGAGCCTTGGAGACTGAACATCCCCTCTCACCTCTAGAGGTGGTCCCTCCAGGTCAGGGTTGAGGCACATGGACGGGGTGGTGTGGGGAAAGCTCGCACTGTCGCTGCCTGTGCTGTACCTGTCCTGTGGATAAATAGAGGATTTCAGTCTCCAGGGCTGTCAATCCGGCACCTTGTCACCAGCATGAAATTCACACGAAAAAAAGAGTTGTTTATTTTTTTTCCTTTTTCCTTTAAAAAGGAGCTCACAACACAATTTGAAACGAGCTGCAATGGGTGAATTAAAAAAAAACAAAAATAAAAAAAAGTTACCTAGAGGCAGCTTTCACACTGCACCTTTGGGCTAGCTCAACAAGAATGAAGGGGCGCAACAGCTGATGCCAGCTTCTAGTCAGTGTGGGAGTAAGTGGACCCCTCCAGAGCCCACTTTTCCACAAAGGAACAAAAGACAAGTCCATTTGGGGACATTGCATGAACTAGTCCGTTTAAAAAGGCCCATGGGCATGATCCACAGCAAGGCCACTCATGGCAGAAGCTGCAAGCTTTTAGAGGGTGGGCAACTGAATAAAGGGGAGGGAGGTGGGAAAGCAAAGAGGTTGGGGGGGGGGGGGGGAAGGGAGGGAAAGGAGAAAAAGGGAAGGGGATTTAAGCACTGTAAATAGGTAGAGAGGATGGCGGCCACAGGGCACAGAACTCTACAACCACCCAGAAGAGCAGGAAGCTGGAGTTCCTGGGAAGGAGGGGACATGGAAAGTCTCTCCCTGCTACTCTCTCTCTAATCCTCTCTCAGTATCCTACCACTGAAAAGCCTACAACCACCAGACTTGGTTGGTGCCAAAAGCAAGGCATCAAATTTGCTGGCGCAAGGGATGGCTGTGACTTGATTAACTTCTAGTGAAAAATCCCAGAATTATACGACAATGTAAGTCCTCAAAAACCTTAGTTTATGCTAATAGATGAGAGACTTAAATTTATGCTTTCCATACAAATGGCTCCCAAGACAAATGTGCTTATAATAGGCCACCCCAAATAGGAAAGGTACCTAAGCCTAGGAAGCTAACAAAGTGTCACTATTTTAAAATGTGGACCTACCAACCTATATTCTTCACATTATAACCCAACAAAGCATAAAACTACAGTGGTGCTGGTCAGTGCGCTTACCACAGTCCCCTGACTACTTAATAAACTAGATGTCAACAACCAAGTTTAGGTGGGAGAGGAAGGAGTAGAAGGCTAAGCAAGTGCTTTGGACTAGAGTTGCAGCACCCAAGCCCAGCATGCTGTTGCCTCTCCCAGACCTTCTATTCTTGCACACTGCACTCTTACCCCAGCTGATTTCAGATATGCCATGTGGCTTCAAACCACTGTCTATGAAGTTAAGAACCTGGGGGACGACACACTGAATTTGGGAGCAAAGGGGTAGGAGTAGGGGAGGTGAGGCGGGGGGAAGGGGAAGTTTGTAGGACTCTCAAGTTCATGGCGCCCATTTTGAGACCACCAGAATCTTTCAGAGGTCCAGCTCTCTGCTACCTTTACGCAGACCTCTAAAGATCACCTCCCCCACCCCCACATTTATGGATTAAGTAGGGACAGGGGGAGTGATGACAATAACCACTTTAGCCCTTTCTTCTAACCCACCACCCACTGCCAATTTCAACTCAGAGCAACCCTTTAGGAAAGGGTAGAAGTGCCCTGCAGGGTTTTCAAGGCTGCACATCCTTATGAAAGCGGACTGGCACATCCTTATCCAGTGGAGTGGCTTAGAGGATCAAACTACCAACCTTTTAAGTTAGCAGCTAAGGCAGCCCACTTTAAATTATCAAGTAAAAATTACCTCTTAGGAGTGCCTACAAAACTTCCACAGCCTGCTAGAAATTAAATAAGGGCTTGGCATTCATAGCTTTCTCCAGTATACAAAATAAATAAAACTAAAAGCAAGTCAAACTATGGCCAGAGTACAAGTTTCAGCAAGCATGCAGAGTGGCCTGGTGTGGTGCTAGCAAAGTCGACATTTCAATATCATCCTTCATCAGTCTAGCCCACCAATAATAATGTTCTTACCTGACCACCTGCAAAGATGACTGGAGAACTGGACGGCTTGGGCCGGTACGGGATGGTCACGCCCTTCGGGGGGGACTGGGAGAGAGTCAGAGGGGAAAAAAACAAAAAGAGATAAGGTTTCAAAGCTGCTTCAGCTGTGTGGCTTAAGCTCACACAGGTCAGTTAAACTAAAAATTGTATTATTTCTTTCCAGCCCTTCACCTACCAATAGCGGTCTCTGGCTAGAATCTCACCTCAAACCATCTTCATTTGCCTTTAATGTTAAATGGCTTGTGGACAACATAATCCCGTTCAAGACGGCTGCTGGCCCTGGATTAGCTTAGGCATTGCTTCTAAGTTTTATAGTAAATTTAATTAACATAAAATGTGTTTGTACCTAGATACACTTTTGCTGGAATTTTTGTCTGAAGAGAAAAAACAAATGGAAACAAAAGGACCAGCCTACAGATGCCTGTCCTATTAATTGGATAAATTCCTAATTTATATTTTTCTAATCCTTGAAAATTTTACTTTCCTTTCCAACATGGAACTCAAAAAATCATCTCTTAATTTCACCTAGTCTCTAAGTCATTTAGAAATAACAGTATGGCGACACTTCTCTAGAATGGGTATCACTATAATTTGAAAAGGTTATTCTAATTACAGAAATCAAACTTTGAGACCTGTCATCAATCCATGACATCAATTTTCTCTCAGATACACCTTTTGTCCAACGAGTGCATCCTGCCCTACCAAACAGCCAAGGATTGCTGTGAACCAAGAGATCACTGTTGCTTAGCTATTTTTGATCACAGGCATAAAGCCAAAGTTGGAGAAAGGAAAATATAAATTTGGGAGAACCTCCCCTACCTCTACGGGAGGTTTCTAACAGCTTCACTAACTTAAGTCTGACGCTATTTAACCAGCCCCTCTCCCCCGAATTCCCCACCACCGGCACTCAGCATGAGCCTGAAGGCTTACCTCCAACATGACCACGCAGATCTGTTTGACACACTCAATGATGGACTGAGGAATGCCAGCAATAGTGATAGCCCGCTCAGTTGAGTTGGGAAGCATATCTCCAGCCACCTGGACCTGAGCCCCTGTACTCTTTGGGGGGTAAAGAAGGAATCCAAAAATCAGACAAAATCAGCCCATGCTCTTTCAATTCCTCCCAACAGCAATTTTAGTCTAAAGTTTCAGTAGCTAACTTTCCCATCCCTATCGCCTCCTTTCCTATTATTCCCTATTCCAGATAGAACTATTTAATTGGTTAAAAAGAAACTGGCCTCTGAGTGCCAAGAGTAAGCCTAAATTTAACTAGATCAAAAAAAGGAACTTTCTAGACAATTCCCTGAGCTAATAATAGCTTCCAAGGTCAAATACTACACACCCACATATACTCACCTTTCATGCTCTTAATGAACAAAATTTTACATCAAGCCTGTTTTTTTTGGGCATCACTGCTCTCCGGTGGTGGGAGTAGGAGGCCCAGCCCCACTGCTGGAACTGAACCTCCGTCCCAGGGGGCCACAGTCCCGCGCACAACCACTACGCCACCGGGGCTCAGCCCTCAAGCCTGTTTTATGTACCAGGCTCAGAATACATCAATGATCAAAATTTAAGATCCCTGCTCTGGAGGCTCATACAATATATTCCCCAAACACAAGTTTGTTATCTCTCTAGTTTCACACCAATATCAACCCACACTACAATAACTCCTGTGATTCACTGTAATTTCAACCATCTCCATGGGAGCAGGATCACAACTACCCCAATATGTCTTTGCATTTTGCCTTACATGACCAACAAAAGCAGTATCAAACAAGACAATGAAGGTAAAAATGAAAAACTACATAGCCCATGTTGCCCAAGCATTTTTAGAAAACGGCAACTAGTTGTAATTTACAAAGTCTAACTTTCCCACAATGAGTGGGAAACTCATTAGGCTCAATTCTATTAGCTATAAAATAACATGGATGAACCTCATTGCCACTGACGACTTCACTGACTTATCACAATCCTGTGTGTACTTTCAGAGCCAGTTAACAAGGTTCCTGAGGCTGTACATTTTTACAGAATAGACAGCCCAACTTTTCTCCCCTAGCTAAAGTGCTGTTGGTGCCACCGAACTTGTCGCTAGTTAGCAGCCCAACACTTACCCAACAGCAAACCAGGTCTCCTTAAATATATGGATAGCAACTGCATTAATTTTACTTCCACTATGATAAAAATCTAATCCTCTTATGATTTTAATTTTTAAAACACTTCAGCCTCATCAAGGGCAAACTTATCCTACCACCCTTACCAATAGCTAACAGAGGAAGCCACTTTTAAACAATTAGCCAACAATTCTAAAACTACAAATTTTTTTTTTTTTTGTGGGCATCACTGCCTCTGGGGGTTGTGGGTGCTACCCAGTGCCGCTCCTGAGAGCCACAGCTGGATTTGAACCGCCAAGCTCGCGGGCTGCAGTTCCTCACTCAACCACTTACGCCACCAGTGCTCAGCCCCGAAAACTACAAAATTTTAAATGACATTTCTAAATTTCTGAAACAACAAAAATTACCAACCTCTCGAATTTCTTTGATTTTGCAACCACCTTTCCCAATGAGAGAGCCGCACTGACTCGCAGGAACCACCAGCCGCAGGGTGACTGGGGGTCTACTGGCAGCCGTGCTATTTGTCATAGAGCTGCTGATATCCTGCACAAGGAAGAGAGTTAGCCCAGAGGGTCATGTTTACAGACGCCCAGGTGTTCATACTGCCGCGAAAGACCCAGGTGACGTTGCCTTATAAAGAAAGTCCTCCACCCAAAAAATACTATTCTCAAGTGAAGATTAAAAACTCATCAAGATTTTATTTCACCCAAAAGTACTTTTATCTTTTTTTTTGGGGGGGGCGGGTGGTGGTTGGGGCATCACTACCCTCTGGTTGTGGGAATACGAGGCCCAGCTGCTGGATTTGAACCTCCGACCCAGTGGGCCGCAGTTTCTTGCACAACCACTACGCACGCACACACCGGGGCTTAGCCCCTACTTTTATCTTTGTAGGGGAAAACTTACTATTTTGAAATACAGAGACAATGGGCCAAGGAAGACAACAGTGAAGACAAAATTAAGTACAAAGAGAAGTGTGAAATAACACAATTATTAAATCAAGCCACCAATTTTGTTTTAGTGAAGGTATTAAGCTAAAATGATTACTTGGGTCTTTACCACGGTCTTAACTCTGACAATATTACCATTATAAAGCTAGTAAAATTATGGCTTAGGGCATATGCCTCAATCACTATGCAAAAAGCAGTGTATCGGGCTGAGCCCCGGTGGCATAGTGGTTGTGTGCGGGACTGCAGCCCACTGGCTTGGCGGTTCAAATGCAGCAGCAGCTCTCCAGGAGCAAGGCTGGGCCTCCCACTCCCACCAGAGGGCAGTGATGCTCCACACACCCCCCCCCCCAAAAAAAGCAGTGTATCTGAAAGACTGCCAAGGATGTAAAACCAATCTTTGACCTTATCATCTGCTGTATCCAAAGAGTCAGCCTTCCTTCCTCAACCTGTCCATGTAGTAACCACACCTAGATAAAACTTGGGTATAAGCCTCCACCCATCCCATCTTAAACTCAAGGATAGGTTTCCCACTCTAGACCAACAGGGTACTGCTGATGAAAAACAAAAGATGTTTTATCTAAACAAGGTTAAGGTTTCTGGCACTGGAAGCTCTAACTAAGCAAGCAGTCAGAGCAGCTCTTCACAGTGGTTGGTGTCAATTCCAAGTGCTGTTAGGGAAAGAAGGGGCTGGGAGGATGGGGATTGAGCACAAGACCCAGGTCACTGACTGTTCAACTCTGAAGGTGGCTGCTGGAAAAAAACTTTCTTTCTGCTAAGACTCCCACTGGTATTTCAGTTAACCCAGAAAACAGGCATATCTCCCCAGAAATAAGCTTTTTTGTTTTGGTTTGGTTTTTTTGTTGTTTTTTTGGGGGCATCACTGCTCTCGGTGGTGGGAGTAGCCCGGAAATAAGCTTTTTTTTTTTTTTTTTTAAATTACTGCACTCCAGGTTGGGCGATACTCATTAGGACCCCAAGAAAGCTTACTCAACTCTAACTTAAGGGGTAGCAAAATTGACTAAAGCAGGGATGGTATACATAAAAATAAGCACTTAAAAAATTAAAATGTGGGGCTGAGCCCCGGTGGCGTCGTGGTTGTGCGCAGGACTGCGGCCCACTGGGACGGAGGTTCAATTCCAGCAGTGGGGCTGGGCCTCCTACTCCCACCACCGGAGAGCAGTGATGCCCAAAAACAAAAAAACAAAAAACAAAAAAAATAAAAATGTGTTTGTTTATCATTCAAATATTTCACCAGGGCAGTGATGCCTAAAAAAAAAAAAAAGTTATCAAATATTCCCCACTGTCCCTAGGAACAGTTGCCCCCCCACCCCCACCTGGAACAGTTTAGCAATGTTATCTGCTTGATTATTCAAGTGATTTTTAATTATTACAAATAGGATATTGAAAAAGACTAGAGGATCTCCCACACTTAACAAGTTTCTAATAATCAGTCTGTCCCTAAATGTCGAACACCTTTAAAAGAACAAACAAGGGCTGAGCCCCGGTGGCGTAGTGGTTGTGTGAGGAACTGCAGCCCACTGGGTTGGAGGTTCAAATCCAGCAGCAAGGCTGGGCCTCCTACTCCCACCACCAGAGGGCAGTGATATCAAAAAAAAAAGAACAAACAAAACCAAGCATTTTGGAATGCAGACCAAAAGGAAACAAGGAGAACAAACCTCTTCCAGTTTGTCAATGATCATAGCAAAGGCTTTAAAGATGGCATTAGTAGGTCCAGCCAAAGTGATAATTCTCTCAGGACAATTTCCTTCTGAGATGTTGATACGTGCACCACTCTAAATAAGAAATAGAGTCAAAATAAGTTAAGCAGAAAGTGCATTTTTACCATCACTCCCCCCAGTGGAATGTGACTCATAGCAAGTCCAATGGACAGAACTTTTTCCAAGTAACCAAGTCTCTCAGAAGGTGTCTGGGCCAAACTGTTCCAGCTCAGGACTCAAACCTCCAGCTGTGCAGGTAGCAGCTGCAAGCTGTAACCACTGTACCAGAGGGTCCTGGAAGCTGGATATACCACAATTCTGGCACACAGCAAACCTATGTGTTGCCTTCCTTCCTCCTGGAGGAGCAGCTTGTCTTTGAACTGTTGACCTGGTTGTGAGCAGCCTAATGCTTATCCTATAGCACCACCAACTCCTTGTAAGCTCCCTCCCATATGTAAACCGAGTCTTTCCAGCATTTTATGCAGCTTGGGTGGTAAAATTAGGTGCCTCAGCTGATATTCGGGTGGCTTATACTTGGGTATAGATGGTAATCCTGCCTACATGATTCTGATACGAGGCAAAGTTACCATCACTTCAGTCTAGAGCAAATACCTTGCCTGAAGAATCCTGAGGTTTATCAGAATGACATTCCAAAGCATATAATTTGTCATTGCAAATTAAGCCAAAAACACAGCTTTATCTTAAGATATTTCTTTCGGGGCTGAGCCCTGGTGGCGAAGTGATTGTGTGCGCAAGTGCAGCCCACAGGGTTGGGGATTCAAATCCAGCAGCAGTGCTCCAGGAGCAAGGCTGGGCCTCCTACTCCCACCTGGGCAGTGATGCCTGCCCCCCTCCCCCCAAAAAAGATATTTCTCTCTAGATCTCATTTTTTTTCTTTCCCAGTTTTTATCTTCACATGGTAACTATCCCAGAACCCCAAACTCACCTCTTCGCGCATCTTCTTAACCGATTCTCCTTTCTGTAAGAGAAAAGTCAAGCATGAGCTCCATCCAATTGCTATCTCCACCAAGAATGACTAAACAGCACTGAGAGTTGAAGTGAAATTGCCGTACCTTTCCGATGATACTGCCAACTTCCTGCAATGAAGAAACCAGTGTCAACAGTGGGAATAAGAGAACGCTCAGGAGAAAGGGTTGCTAACATGAATAGGAAACCCTGACTGTTCAACTAATCAACTGCTGCTGTTTATGCTAACAAAGCAGTGGGAAGATTTTAACCTAGGAACTTATGTTCTTTGTCCCCAACTTAAAGAGCTTTCTGAAGGCTAGGATGCAAGAATGATTTAAAAAGCTACCTTCACGATCAACCAAATGTTTTCAAAATATGAAACATATTTTGCCCTCATTAAGGTTTTCTAAAACTGGACAAGTTTCTGCAATCCCTCTTCCAAGGATAATTCTTTATTACCTAGCTTCAAGTTAAATTCTGTCCTCTCAGTGGAGCAGCCTAGTAGAGGCGGCCCATTTTCCCACTACAATCACCTCTATTAGGCCAGAGGAGAGTGTTAAAGCCAGACATCCCACAGTGCTAATCTGATGAGCTCTCACATGCATGCCCTCTCCTTCCCGGCCCCTCCCCTAGCAGTTACTATGACCCAATTTCCCAAGCAGCTGGTGCATACCTTTCCATGCATAAGTAGCCGGATGGTGAGAGTGACATTTAATCCACCTTCAATCACACCGGTGTCCATGTCGAGCAGTACTCTGGGGAGCTGGACTTTGAGTGGTCAAGTCTTTGGTCACTGGTGGGGGTGAAAGCCAAAAACTGAAATGAAAACATGACCAAGAATCAGAAGAAAAACAAAACCTAGCAGGAAACATTTCCCAAGGTTATTTTCACCATTGTGGCTCTCTAGTTGATTCTTTTCCCTTAAATATCCAGCCATCAGACAGCAGTCTTGCACACATCTATCACAACCATACAATGCTTAACATTTGCAGCTCAGGTTCTGTAATAGAGCATGGAAGCAGACTCCCAGGTCTGCTCTCATTAGAGGTAGGGTTTCGCTGACTCTCAGGAAGAGGAAGGTTCCTTCAATTGGCAACTGTTCTAAAGGAACTGCTGAATATGCACCAGTTGTCCTTCAAAATAAACCTCAACAGGATACAGAAACACCTGGAAATCATGAGGCAAATCTCAATCTGCTTCCCTGTTCTTAGTGACAGCAGCTTCAAGGTAAAAAAACTAAGATGGGTAGCACAAGTTTTAAATTTCTACATTGATATATGGCATCAAATGACATTCAAAGCCCGAGTTAACAACCCTATTGAAAAAGGCACAACTATTCCACATTCTCCTTCGGGAAATGGTTCTCCCAATCAAACTTGGTAACTACTCTGGTTTGAGAAAATTTCTTTGCTTCTGTTTTTTCACTAAATTTGACGAATAGTCCTAAATTTTCCTCCCAAAGAAAAACGAACTTGCTGCTAACGTTTTGTAACAATGGTAGTAATAATGTGCCATCTGCAGCACCTGGCTGCATATATAAAAAGAATTTATGTTCACAACATTCCTGTTGTGTGTAAAAAAGACTGACTTTGCACAAACCTGTACTTCCAATACCTCCTCCTCAGGGTCTAAAGGAGGGCTCCCAAATTGTTAGCTTTTTTCAGTGACATTCTCAGCACCCACCTCTTCCCCAAAAAACCCTGCCAATAACCTCTCTCCCTCCCTGCACAAAACCAACCAAATTCACTCCTCTGGAGTTGATTTCAACTTTTAACCCTTTACAGGATGGGGGTGGGGGATGTCCCAGTGCTATCAAACTGTGGAATCAAACAGCAACATTGGTGGGTCTCACCGTGGACCTACTGATCAGCTCTAATTACTGTGTGCCACCAGAGATCCATTTGCAAAACCAGCCACCTTTTTAAACCTTGCTCTAAAATACAAAGCTCCTACTGCAAGTTTTAGAAAGTGTGTCCAGTTCTGATTATGGTCCACTGTCCCCTGGCTACCACTGGCATAAGCACACAAAAGAGGTGTATGTGTGTGGGGGGGGGGGGAGGGAAGAAACTCCCCTATCCAAAGCACTTCATTGTTCCAATTTCCAAATATAATTAATTGTTGCTGGCAAAATCCCAGAATTCAGTACTATCCTCTCGCAGAAAAAAGAGTGCTTGGTGAAGAACATTACGCCTGTAAGAATTATCCTCTTGAAAAATGAAAATACGATGCAAACCTGCTGCTTTAATTCCTTGTGCCCACTCCAAATGTTACAGGAAAGCACTTCCCAAATTACCAGTAACACATAACGTGCTCAAGTTCGCGGGAGCGAGAACCTGGAAACCCATCTGCGCCCATCTCTGAAGTAAGACACAAAGGTGTGTTTCTTCTGAGTCCCGGATCACCCAAGAAACCCCTGCCGTATTTTCCTCCCGACCACATCAACCAAACTGTGCCCAATCCCAGCAATCCAGCTGTTAATCCTGCAGTCCATTACCCCTTCTCCTATAAATAGCTCGGGCTGGGTCTCTATCGGCAGGCATTTTGTAATTGCAAAATTCGTTACCCCGAGACAACGTCCGGAGTTAACTTGGTAACTGGGAGCCCGTCTACCCTTCCTTTCCCTCGGCAGCCCTCCCCGCCCCTCGGACATCCAGGCCTTTTTCCACTTAAAAAAAAAAAAAAAAGATTGCCCCCCCCTCCCCCGTCCAGAAAAGAGGGGGAGAAAAATAAACGGTTCGGTCGGGGGGGGGCGCTGCGATCCAGGGGGAGGGGCCGGTCCAGCAGCGCCTCCTCGTGTGGCTGCGCCAGCGCCTGACCCCCCGCGGGGAGCCGCGCTCACCCGCCCGGCCAGCGAGCCGGCCATCGCCTCCCCCCACCCCCCTCAACCAACAAATCCACCGCCGCCCCCCCCCCACCGCGCGCGCGCCCTCCTTGACTCCTGCGCAGCCGCCACCGGGAAAAGGCGGGGGGAGGGGGGGAAGCGAGGCCTCACGCGAGGCCTAGTAGGCCGCGCCGGAGCCAGGGCCTCGCGTGAATGGCCAGCCAGGCCGAAGGAGGGAGCGGGCGCTACCGCGGGGCTACGCGAGGCCGGGGCTCGAGGTGAGGGCCGGAGCCCGCCAAGAAGGCTCACGGGAGGCAAAACTGAAGTTACGGCTGGGCTGGGAAGAATGATTTTGAAGCTTACCTGCAGGCGCGAGGCGACTGAGGGGGAAAAGGGGAGCGGGCGGGAAGGGGAAGGGCGGGAGGCCGGGGGCGGAACAATAGGGGCGGGCGGGAAGGCGAGGGGGGCCCTGCGGGCGGGCGGAGGAGGAAGGGGGGGGTGGAGGAGGAGGAGGAAGGGGGAAAGAGACCCCGGGGCGGGTGGAGGGCGGCGGAGGGCGGGCGGGCGGGCGGGCGGAGGGCGGGCGGGCGGGAGAGGGCGCAGGCGGCGGCTGCTCCGGCTGCTGCCTCTGCTGGTCTGGGAGGGGGACGGGGCGGAGCGGCCCGCTTTCAACCCCGCGCGCCCTCCGACCCCGGAAGCGCTAACCGCCCGAGGGCCAGCGAGGCGACTGCGTCCTCCCAACCTTTTCCACGCAATGCAGGCGGCCTCCCTGCAGCCTAGAGCGCCTCCGTAGACTGTTTCGACACTAACGAGACCACCGGCGGTAGACAGTGTCGTTTCAGCTAGAGCGACTGCGTGCAGGCGCGGAGGAAACGAGTGCCGCCTGGCGGAATGATCGGAAAGTTCAGGTGCAAGTGCCGAGAAAAGTAACAGTTGCCAAGAAGGGGAGAAGAAAAAGGTTGCAGTGGGAGAAATGTTAGGATAGGAAAACATAGTAGTACATTGTGGATAACTACTTACACCAACAACTTATTCTGAAAATAGGTCATCAATGGAAAGAAAAGTATTTACTCCCTCCCAATTTTAGGAAAAACTGTATGTAGTTCATCCACAGTTGCTAAGAGAAGACTTCTTAGAGTTCTAATAAATCTGGAAGGAATCAGATTTATGCGCTGATATCAGACTTAAGGACTTGCTATGGCTTGGGCTGGGATGTTTTCTCAATAAAGCTTTTTATACACACACACACAAAGTAGGAGGCTGAGCCCCGGTGGCATAGTGGTTGTGCGCGGGACTGCGGCCCACTGGGATGGAGGTTCAATTCCCGCTCACAGGAGCAAAGGCTGGGCCTCCTACTCCCACCACCAGGGCAGTGATGCCTACAAAAAAAAAATTAACAAAAAAAATTTTAAAAAAAGAAAGTAGGAGAAAACCACCACTCTGCAACCCAGAATGAAACAATTCAATCAAGAAAGGAACATAGATCGTTAAAACTTCAAGTGGAAATTCATCGTTAGAGAACGAGATGTTACATGCTGCCAAATATCAACCCCAAATATTATTTGTAAGTCGCATGTTGAAAAATCTTAAGTTTTCAGACGGACTATCTTACCAAATGATCAAATTTTGCTGTATGTTGAAATCAAGCAGACATCAGTGGATTTTCTTTTTTAATAATAGGGCAAACTTGACATTGTGTGGTCCTTGAAGAGAAGCAGAAAAAAATACATAGTATCATCTATTAAGTATTCTTGCCAAAAGTACCTTTATTTAGCATGTCCATCAAAAGATAGTCAATGACGCCAGGGTGGGCATGGCCTTCTCCTGAGGATTCTGGGAACTCCTGCATTCCTCCTTGGAGGTGGGAAACACTTTCTCTCTCTGCTCACTCCCTGGGAAATATTGCAGCCGACAGAACACAAGGAACGATGCTAGTGCCCTGAGCTGGAGGAGCCACGGTGGAGACGCCTGCCAGCGCTGAGATGCTTCTACCACCACTGGATCCACAAGACTTCCCACACTGGCTTGTGGTCTTCTCGCGTTTGGCGTCATTGTATGTTTCATGATTCCGAAGAGGACTTTATAGATTGGTGTCAGATATATGCGCTGATATCAGACTTAAGGACTTGCTATGGCTTGTGTGGGATGTTTTCTCAATATTCGATTGCTCTTGTATATAAATAAAGCTTTTTATACACACACACACACACACAAAGAACCTTCATTTAGACCTACTTTCCAATCTGTGGGAAATAAAGAGCATAAATGAACACGTTAAACACCACCACCCTATAAGAAAATCAGCAAATTCAGAATGTGGTAGAGTCTACAACTACCCTGATCTCTTGAAAGATGTCATATAAGAGAAATTTCAAGATTATGCCAAACAAATGCAGTATTGCATTACATGGATTTTATATGAACTATATACCTTTTTAAAATACCCATGTAAGTGAGTTGGGAGGTAATTGAGGAAATTCAAATGCTAACTAAATATTAGATTATATTAGGAAGTATGTCAGATTTTAAGTTTGGTGATTATTTTTTTGGTTTTTTTTTTAGGCATCACTGCCCTCGGTGGTGGGAGTAGGAGGCCCAGCCTTTGCCCCTGTGAGCTGCAATTGAACCTCCGTCCCAGCTGGCCGCAGTCCCACGCACAACCACTACGCCACCGGGGCTCAGCCCAATGATTTTTTTGGTTAGGTAAAAATACCTCTTAGCATGTAATTGATGAAATATTTAGTAATGAATAGTGATGTAGATAATGAATAACCCTTTCAAATGATTCAGACAGCTAAATCGATTTAAAAAAAATGGCAAAAAAGGGCTGAGCCCCGGTATCATAGTGGTTGTGTGCGGGACTGCGGCCGACTGGCTTGGCAGTTCAAATCCAGTAGCAGCAAGGCTGGGCCTCCCACTCCCACCAGAGAGCAGTGATGCCTAAGAAAAAAAAAATTTTTTTTAATAATAATAATAGTAAAAAAAAATTTTTTTTAATGGCAAAAAGTTAACACTTGGGGGCTGAGCCCTGGTGGCATAGTGGTTGTGTGTGGGACTGCAACCACAGGGTTGACAGTTCAATTCCAGGAGCAGCTCTCCAGGAGCAAGGCTGGGCTTCCTACCGCCACCAGGGCAGTGATGCCACACACACACAAAAGGTTAATGCTTGTTAAATTTGTGTGGTTAGATTATGGGTGAGTAATGTACTATTCTTTTATTCTTTAGACTTTTTAAGATTTTCATAATAAAAATTGGAGAAATAGTATGTGGAATGGAACAGAATCAGCCAAATGATTGGAGTTAAGTGATGGAGTTAAGTGAAGATGAAAGTGTTTTTTAAACTTATTTCTCTACACTTCTTCTTTTTTTTTTTTTTGGTCATCACTGCCCTCAGGTGGTGGGAGTAGGAGGCCCAGCCTTTGCCCCTGTGGAGCTGGAATTGAACCTCCATCCCAGTGGGCCGCAGTCCTGCACACAACCACTATGCCACCGGGGCTCAGCCTCTCTACACTTCTTATATCTGTAAATTTCCACATTAAAAACTTTTTAAAAATCCAGAGAATGTTCACTTTCCTGATATGATCGCTGACGACAAATGTGTGCATCAGCAAATGTGGTGAAGAAAGCTGATAGTGCCTGGCTATCAGAGGCTAGAGCGTCTGGGGTCTTAAAATCTTGAGTAGGCTGAGCCCCGGTGGCGTAGTGGTTGTGTGCGGGACTGCGGCCCACTGGGACAGAAGTTCAATTCCAGCAGTGGGGCTGGACCTCCTATTCCCACCACCGGAGAGCAGGGATGCCCCCCCCAAAAAAAAGAAAACAAAGAAAGGAGTTCCTCAAGGCTGAGCACTGGTGGCATAGTGGTTGTGTTCAGGACTGCGGCCCACTGGGACGGAGGTTCGATTCCGGCTCCCAGGAGCAAAGGCTGGGCCTCCTACCCACCACCAGGGCAGTGATGCCTAAAAAAAAATAAAAAATAAAAAAATCTTGAGTAAACAAGCAGCCATTCAGCTCAGAAGCAACAAAGCCCACATGGAAGAAGCACACCAGCCTGTGTGACCATGAGGTTTCCAAGGGATCCCGTATCAAAGAACTAAAAATTATAACTTTTTTTTGTTTTTTTTGTTTTTGTTTTTGGGGGCATCACTGCTCTCCGGTGGTGGGAGTAGGAGGCCCAGCCCCACTGCTGGGATTGAACCTCCGTCCCAGTGGGCCGCAGTCCCGCGCACAACCACTACGCCACCAGCGCTCAGCCCAAATTATAACTTTTAGAACTAAAAATTATAAATGAGGGGGAGTACAGATTGGGGACCCAAAGCCCATCAATAGGTGAAGTGACATCCCCTTACAGCAGGGTTGCAGGGAGATGAGCCTCAAGGTACAGTGTAACAGCAATGAAATATGCAACTTTCCTCTAGTTCTCAAATGCTTCCTCCCTCCCACTATCATGATCCCAATTCTACCTGACAAATCCAGCTAGACCAGGAGATGTGCACTGGAGTCAGAAACATGGGGAAGTTAGGATAGATGATCCCTCAGGACCAGTGGTGGCAGTGGTGATACTGGGAGGGTGGATGAGGGGTGGAACAGAAAGGGGGAACCAATTTCAGGGATCTACATATAACCTCCTCTCTGGGGTACAGACAACAGGGAAGTGAGTGAAGGGACACATTGGAGAGTGTACGATGTGAAAAAGTAATAACAACTTGTAAATTAGTAAGGGTTCATGGGGGAGGGGGGTTGGAAGAGAAATATGGGGAGCTGGTACGGGGGGTCTAAGTGGAGGGAGGGTGTTTTGAGAGTGATGATGACAAGTGCGCAAATGTGACCTGCATACAATTGATGCATGTATGGATCGTGATGGGAATTGTATGAGCCCCCAGTAAAATGGTTTATAAAAAAAAAAAAAGAAGGGGGAAAGAGGAGCTTACAGCCAGGGCTCAAGGAGAAAATATTTGGAAATGAAGATGGCAACATGTGTACAAATATGCTTGATACAAATGATGTATTGAATGTTAGAAGAGCCGAAAGAGCCCCCAATAAAATATTGGGGGAAGGGCTGAGCCCCAGTGGCGTAGTGGTTGTGCGCAGGACTGCGGCCCACTGGGACGGAGGTTCAATTCCAGCAGTGGGGCTGGGCCTCCTACTCCCACCACCAGAGGGCAGTGATGCCCCCCCCCAAAAAAAACAACAACAACAAATATTGGGGGGGGAAACCCAGAGAACACTAACAGGAAGTAAACCAAATAAGATGTCAATTGAAAAACAGCAAGTATGGGGATATTATGAAAACTTCTTCAAGGTCTTTGGGTCTTAATATCAGTCATGTCTTGTTGGGCAGTTTCCATTCGGGGTAGCCACCTGAAGGGGATAGCTTCCTGAAGTGGAAAATAAAGCTTGGAAACTCCAATGCTCTTCTGCCCACCCCCTAAGTGAGGCATGAACAGAAGGGCCACCCAATAAGAGAGAAAGAAAAAGCAGCTCGTCACTTGGTAAAGAGGCAGACCAGAGCTGAGCCCCGGTGGCGGAGTGGTTGTGCACGGGACTGCGGCCCACTGGGATGGAGGTTTGATTCCGGCTGGCCCACAAAAACAAAAAACAAAACAAAACAAAAAGAATTGGGTTCATGTACATAGCATACCAAGTTAGTGTGCATAAAATAGCAGTGCAGTGGGGCGGAGCCCTGGTGGTGTAAGTGGTTGAGTGCGGGACTGCGGCCCGCGGGCTTGGCGGTTCAAATCTAGCGGCGCTGGGTAGCTCCCACGACCACCACAGGGCAGTGATGTCACAAAAAACATATATATATAGTGCTGAGCCCCGGTGGCGTAGTGGTTGTGTGCAGGACTGCAGCCCATTGGGTTGGAGGTTCAAATCCAGCAGCAAGGCTAGGCCTCCTACTCCCACCACCAGAGGGCAAAAAATGCACCCCCAAAAAATGCACTCATATTTTCTTATGACAGATGAGTCTATAAAGTTCTTCTGTATTAGTGTATCTCACGGGCAAGGGAGGGAAGCATCTCATCATCCTGTAATAAAGAAAAGAGGACTCTTCTCTTCTTTCCCCTGCAAAGAAAAGTTAATAAATTCTCCTGGACTAAGGATGGTGGTGTGTGCTTGCACCCGGTCCACCACGCAGCTGGTTTTAAAAACAAAGGCTGGATTCATGGAAGAGCAAGCCATGCTAGGTAATTCTATGAATCAGAAAAGCGAGTCAAGAGAGTGACTTGCCTGTCGCCACAGAGCCACCTGATACAGGTGGACGGTTCCCCGAAGGCACAACGCGACATCAAGAGCCCGCTTTCAGTTCTCGTTCCCATCGTTAAAACGTCGGCTTGGATTTTAGATCTCATGGATTCCGAATTGTGTGGAAATCTTACTCGACTGAGTCTCTGGGAAGAGACTGGCATAAGCCCAGATTCCCTCTTAGACCCAGAGTGGTGAAAACGTAAGACAAAACCATTTGAGAAGCCCATCCATCCGACGTACGCCGATGCACAAAACCAGGGTGTGCAGACCAGGGCTTCTGGCTGCCAGGCAAGGAAGGCGGTGAGGGGGACCCCAGCCCCAGCCCCAGCAAGACAACAGAGTTGAAAAGACTATGACTAGAAGCCAGGACCCATTGAATAAGAATGAAACAGTGAAAACACTGTTTTCAGTGAAAAACACTCCAGGCCAGAATTCCTGCCTTGCGGAAAGTGGGAGGACCCCACTGTTGCCAGTGTCCAGCGTAAAATCGGAGTGTTTGGGGGACTACTCCTAATATTGACCACATTGAGTGGGTCCTCTCAAAGAAAGGCGTTTGAGCGCGCTTCAGAAAACTGGTGGGAAAGCAGAAGGAAAGGATAAAGGTATTTCCCCACCATCTATGAAGGCTCTCTCGTTCATCCCAGTCAGATATAGTCCAGGCACACAATTTTTCAACCTCTGGCAAAAAACGTGGATGAAGGTGGGCGTTCCTTTCCAACGGGTACCGTATGTTGAATGGTAAAGGAGTGATAAAAATGATCTGAGGGCTGAGCCCCGGTGGCGTAGTGGTTGTGCGCGGGACTGCGGCCCACTGGGACGGAGGTTCAATTCCAGCAGCGGGGCTGGGCCTCCTACTCCCACCGCCGGAGAGCAGTGATGCCCCCCCCCAAAAAAAATGATAAAAGAATGTTCCCTATGCATTGATCAATTGAGAACTCACTCCAAAATAACTCACTACCCTCCTGTCAATGCTGACCCATGAGGAGCCCCCGTGGGTTTTGGCCAATGGCACTGGTTCGGAGTATTAAGTCCAATCCCCACCCCCAACCTTGCCGGTCTCTCTCCAACTGCCCACCATGCAGAGTGCAGCCCCAAGAGTAATCCAGAATCTACCATAAATGGTTGAAAAAGAAAGCTTATAGGGGCGGAAGTAGGGCAGTAGGGACAGTGAGGTAAAAATTAAAAGGTGGGACTTGAGTATGAACATAATAGCTCTGGAAGTTGGAAGAAAACTCCGGTGGCTCTGTGTGGCAGTCAAAGACACTATCCCCAGTCACTTCCCTAGAGCCTCTACTGACAAGGCTGACTTCCTGTGAGACATCCCCGAGGAGAAGCCACATGGTCCTACCTGCACTGAAAGAAGCCACGTGGAGACCCCTGCTAGCAATGAGATGCTTTTACCACCACCGACTTGGCACCCCCTGGCTGAGATCTTCCTGCACTCAGCATCATTGCATGTGTTTTGTGAGTCTGAAAAGGGCTATATAGATTACTGTCGGACATACGGGCTAATAATATCAGACTTAGCGACTTGATCTGGACAGGGCTGAGCTGGTTCTCTCAGTGTTCTATTGCTCTTTACATAAACCTCTCCCTTATATACATGAGTGTTTATGAATTTGTTCCTCTAGTCTACCCGGACTAATACTCTTTGAGACAGCACGCTGGAAATCTGAGATAAGGGAACTTTACTTTCCACTGAATTTCCCGTGAAAAAATGCTCTAATGTCACACCAAGTTCTAATTATTAGAGAAGGTACTTTTTTTTTGGGGGGGGGGCATCACTGCCCTCTGGTGGTGGGAGTAGGAGGCCCAGTCTTGGGGCTGGAATTGAACCTCCGTCCCAGTGGGCCGCAGTCCCGCTCACAACCACGACGCCACCGGGGCTCAGCTGAGAAGATACTTTTGAGAAACAATGGTAATAGCAAAAGGTGCTCTGACAGGAATCCTGATGGCACAGCGGATTGCTAACAAGGTGGGCAGTTTGAAACCAACAGTTTCTCCTGAGACTAAGGTGAGGCTTTCTACTCTGGGGGAGAGTTGCAATCGTGGAGACCTGCAGACAGAGTCCTACAGGGTACTGATGAATCACCAATGACTTGATGGCAGTGATTTTTCTTTGGCATGCGGCTCAGAAACGCCAGGAAGAGGAGACCTGAGTCCTCTGTGGTTGGGAGTGGGTGAGGAAGCGAGGTCCTCCAAAGTTCTTCTTTGGAATTTTTTTTTTTTATTACTAGTGCTAGGTTGCTAACCTCTAGGTCAGAAATTCAGGCCACCTGCTATAACACGGGTGGATGAGCAGACTCCCTACTCCCTTGAAGATGTAGTCTCAGGTCTACTTTGTCCTAAAAGCGCTCTCTAGGAGCTAGAATGGCGAGTCGCTGCCCCTTCTCGGAGCCCCTCCCGACTTCAGAGTGTGTCCTTCCCTGTTCTTCGAACTCCACACTCCATGACCTCGTCCAGTCCCGTGGGCTGCACCTCCACAACACCTGGTCCACTTCTCAGCCCGGCTGCTCCGCCTCCGGCTCCACGCCTGCTCTCCCCCTGATGGAGGTGATTCGGAGGCTCCACCTTCTTTACAACCCCACGCCTTTGGGACGCTCTTCTCTCCCTGCGGCCCGCTAGGTTGAGCACAAACGCAAGAAGAGTCGAGTCCGGGGAACTTGTGAATGCTTCCTGCAGAAGAGCCTCTGTCAAGATGACACAGTTGTGAATAGACACAACGCATCCCGTGCCTGAGCAAGACGAGAACTTCTGCTCCCCTAAAGAGGCACAGCCTCAGAGACCCAAAAGGGGCAGTGTTACGCTGTCCAGTAGGACACTGGAATCAGAGTCAGCTCAAGGGCGGCGAGTGTGAGAGGCCTCCCAGGCTAAGTCCAGGGCAGGACTAGCTCATTTTCCCAGGGGGAGAATGGTCTTACTCTCTGCAAACTTGGCTTGATCCAGACCACCTTTTGACTATTACAATGTTTTTTTGTGTGTGGCATCACTGCCCCCTGGTGGGAGTGGGAGGCCCAGTCTTGCTGCTGGAGAGCTGCTGCTGGATTTGAACCAAGCCAGTGGGCCGCAGTCCCCCACTCAACCACTAATGCCACCAGGTCTCAGCCCATTACAATCCTTACACGTCTGTCAACGCCAAGAGATCTCTCAGCTCAGACTAGGCAGGGACTACCTGTTCGTCTTTGTAATGTCAGTACCCAGAACATTCAATAGACCCTCCCCCAGCCACCGTCTTCCTCACGGTAATTCTCAAACATGCCAGGTTGCTGGACGTTGCCCAGGCACCCCGGACCTTTCCCAGCTTTTTGTCTTGGTTGAGCCATCCCTTCTTTTGCTGCTCGAACCTTCTCAAAGCCCGAGGGTTTGTTCAACTCTCACTTCTTTTGACAGGTCATTTCTTGACACCTTCCTCGGACACAATTCCTACGTAGTATCACCTGGCATTGTACAGCATGAATCTTTCCTAGTTAGGAAACCGCTACTCCGTCCGACAGGGTCATTCATGAGCTAGAACCTCTGGAGCAGTGGGTTTGGTTTTCCTGTGCTTTTCATCCTGACTAATGCCTTCAGAAGCTGTCAACTCCCTCTGGACACAACTTGGGGAACCCAATGTGTGGTGCCAGGCATGGCATAAAGTTTTATTCAACAGATTTGGACTTCCGCCCCAAATGACTCCTGGGAGCGGGTGGGCAGCCAAGGTTGAGGATGTCTGTTAGAAGGTTATGCTCCAGGCTCCTTAGTCACTCAGCAGAGGCTGTACAAAGCAGGGGCTCAGCCCGAATGGGACACTCTTAAAAGGAGGAGGTTGTGCTATGCTGGGCCAGCAAAATGGCACAGGTGAACAGGGTGCAGGAAAAAAATAGCTTTATTTAGGCTGAAAACTAGAGAATGAGAGTCACACTTAAATGACTCATGAGCGAAAAGAACGGAGCGGAAGGTCCAAACAGTAGTCAGAATCCACTAACCAAATGGACTCCGTTTCCCAGAAGTCTTGGTAGTTAGTGCCCAAAGACGGCTGGGAGATATTGATGCCGCTAAACCGCTCAAGTATGCCGCTATTCTTTTGTCAGACGTGCAGTACGTATTTATATAATTCAGTTTTTCAAGACACCCCAACCACCACTATTACAAAGAAAGTTTCATTTTTCACTTTGCAGATCTTAAATTAGTCTTCAGCATGTAGGTGAAGGGGCTCGCCATCTTTAAAAATCAATCCCCGCCCCCCCCAAAATAAATCAATTTCGCTGGAAAAAGAAATCCTATCAGCGGAAAGAAGAAAAAAAAAAAACCTATCCATCAGCAAAAAAGGCGTGCGTGTGTCTTCCCACTTCCCAGAGCCGAGCAGCAGGTTGCAGTCCAGGCAGGAGGCACTAGGGCCCGTTCCCCTCAGTGCAACATGAAGCTGAAGCATCCTGGGAGAGTCCAGCTGCCGAGCCTTGAGGGGAGGGTCCAGGCCTTGTATTCAGTCGGAGTCACTGCTGGAGGAGGAGGAGGAGGAGGAATGCTGCAGGGGAAAGGGAGAGGAGATAGGATCAGTTCCACTCCAGCGGCCATTCTTTTAGGTCCCATCCCTCCACCCGATGACCCCTTCCTTCCCCAAGGAAGTCAGGAGTCTTGAACCAGACTGATCTTTAAGCGGCGAAAGCAAGAATTTCTATGTGGCGATAAGCATCCACGAATGGACAAAACCATTGCACAGTGTTTAAAGTATTGCATTTGGGGCAAGTAGTCAACGCTCTTTACCTGAGGCAAGGTCAAGGCAGAGGATATCCTAGGCATGAACCAGTACGGTACCAAGAAACACTGCCACATCATACATGTTTATTGATTAACTGCATGAAAAGCCTGTAATGCGTATGCCTCTAAGGAAGTAGAAACACCGTAATGTACTATTTCTTAAGCCCCAGAGGGAGAAAATGGGGGGAGGGTTCTCTGTGCATAATCCCAGTATCAACGCGGCACCCCACCCCGTTAACCCAAACTGTCCAGTCAACCCACCTCAACAAAATTATAGGACAGGGTACAACTGTCCTTGTTTCGCAGCCTGTTCACCCTTTCCAGAAGTAGGAAGCCTCAGCTTTCTCCTAGAGAGCCCGGTGGTTTCAAACTCGTGACCTTGCCGGTGAGCAGCCCAGCGTGTGACCACCCCACCACCAGGGCCCCCTGATCCCGACAGGTGCCATTGAAAACCTCCAGCCCCACAGGTACCTGGCTACCCCATTCAGTTATTTTACCTTTCCATCTACAGACTTTCACCCAAGACTCAGACTCCAGATGTTGAGTCCTTAAAAGGAGTCCCGGTGGGACAGTGGGTTCCTTTACACACGGAGCTGCTAACCTTAGGGACCCTGGTCCGAACTCCTCAGTGACTCAGCAGAGGAGCCTGTGGGTGGGGCCGAGCCCCACAGCGAGCGGCACCGTCCTGGGGAGCAACATGCGCAGTGAAAAAGAAGAGCAGAGCGCAGGCAACTGATCTCACGTGAGGGGGAGAGTCCAGAGTTTATTGACAGTTGGTATTTCTAATGCGTGGGGCCTGCCAGCCTCGTGTGTCACACACACACACACACACACACACACACACACACACACACGGCACTCCAATGGGCAGCGCGCTCATCCTGAATAACCCAAACCCTCCACAGGAACACGTCAAAGGGAGACCCAGGCGTGCAAGAGAGAAGGGGGGGCGAATTGCTCCTTAAGAGGAAGGGACAAAGGGAGGGAAAGCTCTTCGTGGACATTATGGGGGCCGGGGGGAGGAGCCAGGCACCCGTTGGAGACAGCATTTCGGGGGGAGGGGAAGTAGATGTGCTGGGAAGACCCATCCTTCCTGGACTATGTACACCGAGGTGCTCGCCACAGCTCAGACCGTGGAGGCGTGCCTCTCACTCGGGCTGGCGTGCCAAGGCCTGTGGTCACGGGTGCTGGGAGCAGGCCAGGTGTGCTTCCCTCCAGGCCCTCAATTCCCCACACTCCCCCGCACCCCCCACCCTGGGAGGCGAGTACGACGTGACTACTACACTCTATCCGGAGGCATCTTCTTTCTTCTCGAGAGGCTGCAAAGAGAAAACCACAGTGAGTGATGCGGGCAAACACAACCCAGCCCCTGCATCAAACGCTGGCCCCAGGCCTGAGGGTCGAGCCTTCCCCCCCACCCAGCCCATCTCATCCCATCCCCCAGCCAGTGCCGGGAGATGTTTTCAATCCGTTCCTGAAGGCCTCGGCAATCTCTTCAGTCGTTCACTATCTAAAGAGTTGCCCCCACTCCATTCACAGTCCACGTTGGCCAGAGCAGCCCAGAGCTGATGGGAGTCAGCTTGCTATTTCCACACAAAATGTCTCCTTTTCGTTTTTTTTTTTCTGTGTGTGTGGCATCACTGCCCTGGTGGGAGTAGGAAGTCCAGCCTTGCTCCTAGAGAGCTGCTGCTGGATTTGAACCTCCATCCCAGTGGGCTGCAGTCCCGTGCACAACCACTACACCGCCGGGGCTCAGCCACGTCTCCGTTTATTTTTTATTTTATTTTTTGGTTTCTGGGCATCACTGCCCTCCGGTGGTGGGAGTCGGAGGCCCAGCCTTTGCTCTGGTGGAGCTGGAATAGAACCTCCATCCCAGTGGGCCGCAGCCCCGCACACAACCACGACGCCACCGGGGCTCAGCCCCCTCCGTTTATTTTTTTATGAACTCCTGGAGCACCCCTCCAGCAACGGCGGTCGGAATGGCAGTCCACCCCAGTCCCAGGATGGCAGCAGTGGCCATCCCAATAAACCAGTGAGGTCTTTTACCATTTCGGATGCCCTCTGCAACGGGAAAGGTTTCTGGACAGCCTTCCCATCTGCAGGAAAACTCCTACCCCAGAGTCGGCTTTTCAAGATCAGAATTCAGTCTTCAGAAAAGTTTACCCACCAAGTGCGGTTACTCGAATGACAGGTGCAACTGCACTGGCTGCCACGGCCCCCCCGTTACGTCTCCTGCCATTGGTTGAGTGGCGAAAAATATGTTCCCCAAGTCCCGCCACGCCATCAGCAGTGGACAGGTGGTGTGCACACCCCTGAAAGTGGGATGCCACAGATAGTTACAAATGGAGTCAGTCGCCTGGGGAGAAGCGGCTTCTTTGAAGCTTAGTGGCGGCTTCCATGCCTCCATCCGTAGCTCATAACTGCGCAGGTTTCTTCCTGCCCCTGCCCTCCTCCGCGGGGACGGAGTTTTCACGTCCTGCTCTCCTAGATGGCCCGCAGGCGTGGTGGACTCTCGGCCAGTGACTCCGAGCCTGCAGTAGAGTTGTTGAACACCTGGGGCCGGGACCTGCCCGTGATGGCACTACCTCAAAACCTAGAGTGAACTCACAACTCTCTCCCTCTTCCTTGCCGTGGCCTCGCTAACCCGGCTTCCCAAGGACCGGCGTGCCCACCGCAACATTGACGAAGAGGATGGGGCTGGGTGGGGTCCACGCACGATTCCTCACATGTGAACGGCAAACCATGGGCCCGGCGAGGGTGGCTGGCACTTACCCCAGAAACTGTGGTGACAACGGCGATGATGGCCAGAAACAGGTTTTCTGGGGTTACAGGCTTGCCAGTGTTCGCTAACACTTTCTCGGCCCGCTGGGTCAGCAGTTTCAACTGCCCCCATGAGGGAAGGCCAATCAGTGTCCGTCTGGCCCTTCTCCTCGTCTTGCAGGTTCTCTTTCTGCGGGGTCTCTTTAAGGCGGAGGCAATCATGTCCATGGAGGGGACAGAGTCATCGACCACAAGGTCAGAGGGTTCCTGCTTTGCCTCCTCCTCCTCCTCCTCCTTCTCCTGCGTCTCTTTAACCACAGGGCTGGAGTCCGACTCTTCCGAGCTGCCCTCGTCCTCTTCCATGTCTTCCGTGTCCTGTGGAGACACAAGCATAGCCCCGACCCTGGCCCGTGAGCAACCCCGGGTTCCCCGGCGCCACTGTCCCTTCTTCCACCGGATCTTCTCGGGACCAGCTTTCTCGATGAAGGTGGGAAAACGGCCTTCTGCTCTAGACCTGCCAGAGGCTTCAGGTGGAGAGACAGCGCCGCTGTTGTCAGGGCCCCCGCCTGTCGCCAGAACCCTGGGTTAAATCCACAGGGAGTCCCTGGAACAGCTTAGGGAGAAGAGGTTTTGCTAAGGAGCTATGACGTTCGTTTCAGGGACTCCCAGGGTTTCCCCCGAAGGTAATGACAATCGGAGGGCCCACAAAAATCACCCAATGCTATTTGAAAATCTGCAGGAAAATTCCAGAAGAGGCTTTACCGACGCCAGGGTCCAAGATAATTGTTAGCTCGGGCCCACTCAAGCTGTTGACAGCGGCATCGGCCTGAAGCAAATCAGATGAGCTCTTTGTTCCCAGAAGGCCAAATGGCTTTGGGGCAGGTATCGCCTAGATCCAGCCGCTAGAGAGGCTGGGGGTAAGCGTTGGGTGAAAATGACAGGAGAAAATGTTCTCAGCGGGTTCAGTCCAGTAAACCTTCCCCGGGCTGACGCCTTCTTCTACCAACTCTAACTCAAGGTGAGCGGCCAGGGTGAACTCTCTAGGGCTGTTGGGCTGTTACGCCCCCTTGAATGCGCTAAACCGGGGTTGTCTAACCTGCCAAAGGCCGCACACAACTGATGCCCCCTAACGGTGGTCCTTTCACAGATCCGATTCTGTTCCTACGTATGTAAAAGGACTGCTTGCCTGGAGCTTCTCAAGTCCGCCTGAGAGACAGACTCACCCATCCGAGTAGCGGTTTCTTGCAGCCTTCCACCACAGGGTGCTAAAGCAGAAAAAGCTGACACGCTCTAAACTTGTCCTGCATGGAACTGACACATGGTGGCGCTGTTGAACCACACCTGGGGCCAACGCGACACCTGACTCCTCAGCTGTGGCTGAGAGCCCACTTTGCGAAGGCAGAAAGGTGTGTGTATAAGCAGGAATGTTTTCGATGCCCACCCTAGGCCGTTCCTTCTGAGCCAGACTTTGGGAAGGAAAGCGAGGAGGGGTTCCCATGGCCGTCTTCCCGTTGTTCTTGAACGAATCCGCATTCACGCCTGCATTTTTCCTGTATTAGGGACCCCTGTTCTACTCAGGGTCAGTGAGCTTCCAAGATATCGAATGGGACCAGGCTTTACGACAGCAGCCCCTGTTAAAAATGTGAAGGTTTAACCCAAAGTGCCATAGGAAGGAGGGGCCTCATGGGTAACTGTAGGAAACTGCGGACCTGGAAGAAAACTGCGGTGGCCTGCTCCCAGCACGTGAGCACAGGGCAAGGAGACGTTGAGGACAACAGAGAGCACCCAATGCACACATTCTCCCCAGCACATCCACCCCCTCCACCCCAGAAAGCCAACAGACAGCTGTGTCCTCCAGGCGCCTGGCTCTTCCCAAATGCATGCAGCTAAAGGCTGCATCCCATTCCTGTCCCTTATTTATTTATTTATGTATTTATTTATTTTTAAAAAGCATTTTGGGCTGAGCCCCCGTGGTGTAGTGGGCTCACTGAGATGGGGGTTCAATTCCAGCAGAGGTTCCACAGAAACAAAGGCTGGGCCTCCTACTCCCACCACCAGAGGCAGTGATGCCCAAACAAACAAACAAACAAAGAAGCATTTTAGGAGGCTTACAGCTCTTCTAAACAATTCGTACAAAAATTTTTTTAAAAAAACAATTCATACATCTAATATGTTAAGCATTATTTGTACCTGTTCCCATCATCCTTTCCAAAACATTTTCTACTTGAGCCCTTGGTATCAGCTCGTTTTTCCCCCCTCCTTCCCCCACCCTCACGAACCCTCGATAATTTTTAAATTACAATCATTTTCATCTTACACCTTATTCCTAAGGAGCAATTTTCACCCTTTGTCTCTTGCATACCTGTTACTGCTTTTGAAGCAGTGCCCAAGAGCAGCGGTTCTCAACCTGTGGGTCAGGAGAGCTCTTTGGGGGTCAAGTGACCCTTTCACGGGGGTCACCGGGTTCACTAACAGTTGCAAAATGACCGTGATGCATTAACAAAGGAATGGGCTGTTATGGTTGGAGATCCCCATCACATGAGGAAGTGCATGACAGGGTCTCGGCATGAGGCAGGTTGAGAACCCCTGCCCTGGAGTGCTTGGGCTATGGCCCATTTGTTTAATGTGTCTGTATAACACGAGGCTTGTAGGCCAACTATAAAACCTTATTGAGTCAACTACATTCTTCTGAGAATGACGACGACTGTCCTTTTCTTCTTGAACTGCGTGCGCGCATTGCTCTGCAGGACCGTGCAACCGTGGGGCTGGACCCCACAGAGAAGGCTTTTGTTCGGTTCTCCAGAGACCTCCCCCTTCCTATCCCATTTTCTTCATTATGTTTGGGGTGAGTTTGGGGGAGGGACCATATATGCAGACAAGCTCCCCACGGTTGTAACGAATCTCTTCCCCAAAGAGGTATGGGGCTGACAGTGACCACAGCCAGACTTCCCCTCAGGCCTGGGAAACTTGAGATTTTACCCCTTTGCCACACCCATTCTTGACTTTTCCTATTCCCTCAGGACTGAACTTGGGGGCGGTGGGTGACCACACGTTAGGCTACTTCTATTAATACTGAAGGAACCTCCTCTTGGCTTACAGCTATCTAACGTAGGCCACTGCTGAGGGCACGTGACGGTGCTAGCAGCTGTGGAACCTAAAAGCCTCCCCCCCCCACCCCAATTATTAATTCTAAGGTAAGGTAAAGCTTTTGGCGGGGCAGTCCAGATTTCAAAGGATTTTTCCTGAGTCCCTCAGCGTTTTCAAGAAGTCCCAATCTTTAGAAATAATGCACAAGCCAGGGAACAGCGGGAGACTGGGAAGGGAATATAGAATATACCCTCCTAGTCCCCCCAGTCCCCACCAATGGTGTCCCGCTTACAATCTGGTCACTTTAACCTAGGGGCGTTCTTTTCTGTCTGTAACATTGTGTCCAAACACCCGGGGCTACCCTCTTTCCTGAGTGGTGTTCCTCTACCCAACAGGAGGAATGCATGCGGAGGAAAAGCAAAGGACTTTTTAAAATGTTCCCAAACTCACTCTGTCTTCAGTGGGATTTCACAGGGGAGTGGAGGTGGGGGATGGTGTGTGTTCCTTCCTTTTCATGGGGTCTTTCCTTCAGGTCCCTGTTTGGGCACCATTTCTGGAGGCTGGGCCCCACAGCTGCCTGCTCCCCTAAAAGTTTAAATCTTGGAAACCCAAAAGAGCAATTCCATTTGACCTTGTAAGGTCACAGAATCCACATGATGACAGTCGGTTTGGTTTTGTTGTTTTTTTTCTCTTCCATTTTCTGAGCCTAGGTGATGCTGGGTGTGGGGGGGGGGCATAATCACTGGGTAGGTCAAAGGTTCAAATCTACCAGTTGCCCCTCAGAAGGAAGATGAGGCTATTCTTCCCCCTAAGGATTGACAGTCTCAGGAACCCTAAGAAGCAGGTCTACTCTGTCATATCCAGTTGCTATGAATTGCTAAGTGACTTGCTGGCCGTGGTTTGTTTTTGTTTGCTTTATGAGCCTGGAGGTAGTCCCATTAGCTATGAAGACAAAGGTCAGTGTTTTGAAGCCAGTAGTTGACTGGACAAGAGAAAGAGGTGGCAGTCTCCTTCTGTCAAGATCAGCACCCAGGAAACCCTTTATGGGGCAGTCCTCTCGGTCCTCAATGGCCTCAGTGAGTCAGAATGCAGGGGACGGCCACAGGTTTGGTTGGTATGGGGCTAAGAGCCCGGCAGTGTTCTGGCTCAGCACCAGGCTGCTTGCCACCATGCTGTCAAAGGCTCTGCAGGAGCAGTGGCCGGGGCATTGGCTCCCGTAAAGACTGGCTGCCTGGAATGCTCTCGACCGCTCTGTCCCTTCTGCAGGAGAGCCGAGTTGGAGTCAGCTCACAGCACACACCCAGAAACCGGCCGTGCTAGAGGCGAAGTTTTGCGCCCGCCAGGTGGATGAGAGTGAAAGCCCCACGTCCATTTGCAGAGTCCCCACATGGATGAAGCCTCCATTAAATCCCTTCGGCTCACTCATCAGGGTGGCCAAGTATTCGGCTGCCAACTGGAAGGTCAGCAGCCTCCTGGGAAGAGAGACAGGTCCTCTCTACTCCCCTCGAGGGCAGCCTCAGAAACTCACAGGGGCGGTGCTACCCTGTGGCACAAAGTCCCAAGGAGTCTGAATGACTCACTGGATAGCAGAAAGTTTGCTGCTAGCTTGGCTCTCAGGCAGAGTGCACTACAAGGTAGGTGACCTCTGTCCCACCCCAGCGAGCCCAGGGAAGGGCAGTCTGCCTCAGGTGCTTGATGGGTGGGTGTGTCCCGGGCGAAGATCACCCGATGGGAGAGTGTGCGGTCATGAGTCATGCCCTGACGGCCTCGGCTGCAAGGCCACCAGTCTTCCTAAGTTCTTCTGACACACAGTACAGGTTCCAATCGTGGTTCCTGTTTCTGAAATCCCAGATGTGATGTACTCATCTGTCACCAATGAATCTGAGACAGTCGTTTTTGCTCCATGAGTTATTTCACTCGTGTCCTGACTGTGACTCCTTACTGCCCCGAAGACCTCCTGTTAACAGGGATTGCTTTTGAGCCCCACAGCAGCCCTGAAGCAGGGGCTCCGTCTCGTGCTAAGATGTTGACAGAAAATGGATGGTTGGAATGCATCCAGGAGGAAAAAGGGACTGCTTTTTTTCTGGAATTCCTGGGAAGATGGGACTCTGACTCGCAGCGAGGGCTTGGTTCTGATTGACAGCGACTCCGACTCTGGAGGCTGCTGGTTTCCAGGACAGACCTTGCCGTGAGCAGCCCACCACCCCACCCGGATCGGATGGACGCCACCTCCCTCACTGCCAGGAGCCAGCCTGCCAGGACAGGGGAGAGAGAGCTGCTCCTTTGAGTTTCTGAGACAGTCCAGGCTTCCAGGCGTCGAAGGCCCCATCTTCCTCTCACACAGAGAGGCTGGTGATTTCCCATGGCCGGCATTCCAGTCAGGGCATTCCAGTCAGCAGCTCGTTCATTAACCCACCAGACAACCAGGAGGCCACAGGGAGTTGCCACAGACTGGATAGCCTCTAAAGGGGGCCTTATGATGCAAATAAACGCCTCAGCAAGACCCAGGTAAATGCCCTCCTTCCCAGGAGCTCCTCTTGCTCTTGCAAATGGGCACTTTTCAAGAGCAGAGAAAGTTGGCCTGGGGGCTTGGAAAGAAACTTTCTTAAGTCCTCCCTGGGCCTTGTTGAAGGCTGGCTGAACAGTGGGGGACAGGAGCCCAGGTAATTAACACACCCTCTTGAGAACACTGAAGGAAGGAGAGGTGGGTGGATTAGGCCTAGATCATTATTCTGCTCATTAACTTGCAAGACTTTGTTTTGTCAAAGAACTGACCCCCTTATGTGGCAGCTTGACACACTCAGGGGCTGTGTCCAACTTAGTGAAAGCCAGCTCCATCAGTGGAGGCAGAGTGGGAAGGGGGAAAAGACAGAAGTTCAGGGTGAGGCATCCAAGAAGGGCTTTCCAGTCTGCTGCGCATTCTTTGGCCCAGCCTAGCCCATCCCAGTCGGGAGGCCAATAAACCCTGTATCCTCAAGATCGTCGGTGGGAATTCTTCCACCAAAGTACCACAATTACCCTGGCCCAGGCCCTGCGGAGTCCTGCCCAGGGAGGAGGGTGCCCTCCTGCCCAGGCTCCACCCAAAACACTGACCTTGCCTTGCTTCTGTTTCTTGTGCATCTTCTTATGGTTTTTCTTCATCTTCTTCAGGATCTTCTTGTTGGTCACCATGTCCGGTCCTACCATGCCAGGAGCCACGGGAGTCATAGGCGGCATCCCAGGAACAGGTGGTGGGTATGGAGGAGGGTAGGGACCAGGAGGTGGGTAAGGCCCTGGGGGTGGGCATCCCGGATACCCTGGTTGGGGTACCGGTTGCGGGGCCCCAGCTGGGTTCCCCTGGGGCATGCCTGGGGGAGCGGGGAAGGGGCCTGGGGGGCAGGCAGGGTTCACAGGTGGTGGGTGGGCAGGATTGGAGCCTCCAGGGTACATGGTGTTGGGAGGGTATGGATTGGGCCCCAGCTGCCCTGGAGGAAAAAGGAGAGAATCAATGACCGCTAGGACTAGCCAGAACCTCTCCAACAACCACGAGGCTGCCTCATGGACTCACACCCAAGGCAGGGCTGGTGACACAAGGGTTGAGCGCTCAACTGCCAAGCACAACCCGGCCCAGACCTGGCAAGAAGTTTCCGGAGCCAAGAAAGCCCTACAGGCCAGGTCGACTTCGTCACAGAGGGTGGCGGTGCGTCAGAAGCCGCTCCGAGGTACACCCCGCGCTCCTCTTAAAGAAAAAGGGCAATGGGGAGGCTGAGCCCCGGTGGCATAGTGGTTGAGTGCGGGACTAAGGCCCACAGGGTTGACGGTTCAAATCCAGCAGCAGCACTCCAGGAGCAAGGCTGGGATTCCTACTCCCACCAGGGCAGTGATGCCCCCCCGCAAAAAAAGAAAACGGCCGGTGAGAGCGAGGTGGGGCGTGTGTGGAGAGCTATTGACAGAGAAATTTCCTCCTGGGGAGGGGGTGGGGTGGGGTGGGGGGGCTGTGTGCAGCGGGGAGCAGAGAGCTCCCGAACACCTACCTGCATTGGCGTTCCACATGCTCCCCCGACGCCTGAGGTGAGAGAAAAGATGCACCCCGTTAAACTCGCCCCCGAGGCAGAGAAGGGCCCACCACCGCCCGCCCCACGGGCCGGTCTTGGAACTACCGAAGCCCTGGAGTCCCCGCCCTCGTTCCCACTGCCCCTCCAGCGTCCACTACCTCTGGCCACAGCTGCAAGGCTCGGAGTCCTCACGAGCGGGGAGGGAGGGCCGCAGAGCGCCGAGCTCGGGGTCCGCCGCGCTCCCCGTCCTCTGGCGCCCGAGCTCCAGACGTCCGTCTGTCCAACGTCACCTCCCACTTCCTGGTCGTCCGCGCCTCGGGCTCCGGCACCCGCCTCTGCAGCCGCCCCATTGGCCGTTGAGCGATCGCGCTGCATTGTGATTGGACAGCGGACTCATCAATCGTCGGGGTGAGAAAGCGTCTGGTTTTGGAGGCGGAGCGAGGTCTTCCACCCAGAGTCCGAGAGAGAAGAAAGAAATCGAATGGGGGGCGCGGCTCGGGGCGGGAAAGGCGGAGTCAAGTCCCGAACAAAGTCTCTACAACGCGGGGTAGACTTTGCCCAACCACTGCCCTCTGAGCACGCCCAAACTCTGCTTTTAAATTCATTCCGACTCTTAGCGATCACCTAAGACAGAACACAACTGCCCTTTGGGTATCCGAGACTGTAAGTCGATTTTTTTTTTTTTGAGGCTGTAGCTCATTTTTTTTCTTTTCCACAAAAAAGATCTATTGAAGGTCAACAATAGTACTTTTCTTTTTTTTTTTTTGGAGGGGGGAGCATCACTGCCCTCAGGTGGTGGGAGTAGGAGGCCCAGCCTTTGCTCCTTGGAGCTGGACTCGAACCTCCATCCCAGTGGGCCGCAGTCCCGCGCACAACCACGACGCCACCGGGGCTCAGCCCAACAATAGTACTTTTCAAAGGATTCAGTCATGTGGCATTTTGCTGGCTTGACATCTTATTTTTAGGTCGATTTTTTAAAAAATCGTTTTACTGGGGGCTCATGCAGCTCTTACCACGATCGATACACGCCTCTGTCGTATGCAGACCGCATTTGTACATTTGTGGCCATCATCTTTCTCAAAACACTTGTGAGACTGGACTTTTTGTGTGTGTTTTTGTGGCATCACTGCCCAGGTGGGAGTAGGAGGCCGAGCCTTGCTCCTGGAGAGCGGCTGCTGGATTTGAACTGTGGGCCAGAGTCCCATGCACAACCACCGAGCCACCGCAGTGGGACTCAGCCCAGAGCTTGTACATCTTTACAGACGCAAAAGGCCTCATGTTTCTCCCGCTTTGGGGGCGCGTGGGTTTGAGACGCTGTGACCATAGGGCGAGCGACCCCGCGAGTAGCCCACTCCCCATCCGTCCAGATGAAAAATTCAAAAATGCTGGGAGCTGCTGAGTGCCCCGCGCTGTGGTCACTTCCTAGCCTTCCTAGGATGCTCAGAAACTGTTGTGGGCAGAAAGGCCCTAATCTCTCCCAGTATTCCCATTTCATTTGCAGATTCTCCACCACCCCCACCCTGCCCCCACGCTCCTAAACAACACTGCCCACACTGGTTCATTTTCATTCCCAGCGACATCTTGGAATTCCCTCTTCTCTCTTGACTTGCTATGGTGGCCTTTAAAATTAAAGTGGCCAGACGTCCGGGATAGTCCTGATTTCAAACAATTTTTCCCTCGGTTCTCGTCTCCCCCCCCCCCCAACAGTGTTCCGCTTTATCAATGTTAAAATCTGGTCACTTTCTTTAAAAAGCAACAACACAATGAATAAGGTTGATTTAATGAACATGTTCAGAAAGAACGATGTGCTAAAAAAAGGGAAACTAGTTTCTTCTTAGACTATACATAGAACTGAGCCCCTGTGGCGCAGTGATTGTGTGTGTGACTGCGGCCAACTGGGATGGAGGTTCGATTCCAGCTCCACGGAGCAAAGGCTGGGCCTCCTACTCCCACTACCTGAGGGCAGTGATGCCCCCCCCAAAAAAAAAAACAACTATACATAGAACAATTACCCCAAATGATCACATTCTAATCCATGCAAGTCTTTCCTGATACACTTCACATTTGAGAAAATCGTATAATACCAATCATGCTCCCTGACACCAGAGCAAAATATAAATGAGAACATATCTGGGAATTCAGGAGGAAAATAATCTTTTTTTTGGGGGGGGGGGCATCAGTGCTCTCCGGCGGTGGGAATAGGAGGCAGCCCCACTGCTGGAATTGAACCTCCGCCCCAGTGGGCCACAGTCCTGCGCACAACCACTACGCCACCGGGGCTCAGCCCAGATAATAGTCTTATAGATAACTTAGGGGTCAAAGAGACCATGCTGGAAATGAAATACTTGCATAGTGAAAATTCTACTTCCAAAATTTGTGGCATATGACAAAATATAAAGAGGATAAGTTTTATGCCAAGTTTGTCACCTTAGATGGAAATCTTTCACAGCGGTAAACAAACATTTATCTTGAAAGAGATTCCTTGGATGGGGCGAGCTAACAGTTTGATGGAGTTCACCTTGAAGCCCTCAGAAGAAAGGCCTGGCCACCCACGTCCAAATAATCAGCCTTTTGGGCTGAGCCCCAGTGGTGTAAGTCATTGAGTGCAGGACTGTGGCCCATGGGCTTGGCAGTTAAAATCCAGCGGCAGCTCTCAGGAGCAGCACTGGGTAGCGCCCTTGACCACCAGAAGCAATGATACCCCCCCCCAAAAAAAAAAAATCAGCCTTTGAAAACCCTGGGAAGTAGCGTTCTCCTCCATAGAGTTCTACCCCATTGTGCCAAATGGAGTCAGCATGAATGAGAACCCAGTCCTAGAGATAACTTTAAACTCTTGAAAAGTTACAAAATAAAGAATGTAACATTCCTAGATACTTTGTGTCTAGCTGCCCCTAATTAGAGCCTTCTCTATCAGTGCTTGAAGTTGAAACATAACATTTGCTCTTTTTTTAAGTGGAGGGCAATTTATATTTGTTTGGCTTCTTGGAAAATCATTGAATTTGAAAGAAACTACCTATTGTTTTTAAGCAGCTGTATTGAGGTGTAGTTCACTTATTTAAAGTGTACAATAAGTGGTTCTTTTTTTTTAAGTTTTTTTTTAAGGCATCACTGCTCTCTGGTGGTGGGAGTAGGAGGCCCAGCCTTTGCTCCTGTGAGCTGGTATTGAACCTCCATCCCAGTGGGCCGCAGTCCCGCGCACAACCACTACGCCACCGGGGCTCAGCCAATAAGTGGTTCTTATTATGCAGCCATCCCTCTTATCTAACTTTAGACTATTCTCATCCCCTCTCATGAAACCCCACAACCATTGGCAGTAGGCCGCCGGCCCTGCCTTTCTTACCTGGTCCCTCCCTGATTGACAGGTTGGACTCCAGTCCTCCACAAGTGCAAGCTGACATAAAATTTAATGACCAGAGAAGGAGGAAAGAAAGAGAGAAACACAGGGAGGAAAGAAGCTACCGTACATGTGCAACAGTGCTATGAGACAAAATGTGTGTGGATCCCTGAATAGAAAACTGATGATCTACTGGGTCCCGGTGGCGTAGTGGTTGTGTGTGGGACTATGGCCCACAGGGTTGACTGTTCAAATCCAGCAGCAGCTCTCCCTGAGCAAGTCTGGGCTTCCTACTCCCATAGGGCAGTGATGCTGGGGGGGAGGGGACGGTGGGGCAGGGGGGGGGGGGGGGGAAA